>SHCU01000172.1:119436-147496 GCA_004307685.1 Ceratina australensis | reverse complement strand
AGGGACGTTGGAATCTGAGCGACGTCTAGTCAGCCAGCTCCTTGTCGGCGTTCGTGGCTTCTCGCGGGAGGAACTCGTGGTAAGAGCGCGCAGGATCCTCACGCAGGACGTTGACGCGGGTCCCGCGGGACATTTTTGCGGACGAAAGGTCCTCTCCCTATCTTAAACTCAACGTAACGGTAGATTCCAGCCTCTTCGTCTCTCCTCCTCTCTCCTATCCCGTCCCTCATTTTCCACGTTTCACACCCCCGGGTTTCTCGCCCTCGCCTACTCCCTTATTTCGTGACCCCTGAATCGACCGGCTAATATCGCGCGACAGACGTTCGAGCTGCTAGAGATAGCGCGCGGAGAATCTCGTTTCTCTCGGAGGAAAAAAGGTAAAAGATCTCCTCGAAGGGGAAACGATTTGCAATGATGTTCGCGCGGGGTGTGAGGTTAGATCTGTATTACACGAATGATTAGGCTTTTCAGAATATTCCCTTGGAACAGGATAAAATACGATACGAAGTATTTATTTGATAAATAGGATTCGATAAATTCGTTCGCGAGTATCGATAAGAAAGAATTTCCCCAATAGATAAATCGGAAGACTTCGGAAGAGCAAAGTTCGTTTCCATCGTTCGAAGCTATACCCGCGCGGAGACACGGGAAGAGCAACAATATCGAGACCCGATAACACGTGGCAAGATTCGCGCGCGCGGGTTGGTCGTGACGGGAGAAGACGATCATTTGTCAGGGTGAAGTGGACGCGGACACGAACGCGTTATCACAGCTTTCTCCGGGTAATCTATCGCGTGTCCTTTAATAGAAAGAGATTTCCGCCGAAACGAAACTGACGATGCGAATACCGCTGTATCGCTTAACATCTGAATTTTTTAACGACACTATAGAATTAAGAAGATCTCAGATACATAATAGATACGTATATTCTCGTTCTCATTATTGAAACGAGTTTCGTTTACTCGACGACGATTTACAGATCCAGCCTTACAGCTTGTTTAACCGGAGTTCGAAACTAATTTAATAAAGCCTATTCACGCGAAAAGTTCGAGGAGGATGGCGTAGGTTGAGCGAGCGATTTTAATTAAAAAACTGGATGTTCGCTTGGAGGAATGAAAAGCTCGGTAGACCCGTGGGAGGGAGGCCTGCTCGCTCGTGGTACGGACTCGCCAGTATCTTTCGATTAAATCGAATAACATCTTCTTATCGATAGCTGTCATCGTACAATGCATCGCGAAACTGAATTAGGCGAACGGTAATCGATAAGCGTTCGGGTACGATATCAAACAAATTCCTTTACCGTCAACACGGGCGATACGCGGGAATGAAAAATGAGCACTTCATCCGCAGTGAATACGTTTATATCGATGCAAAAAATCGCGAAGTACGCGGCTGCTATAAACGCGGCTATTAGAAATGACTGGATCGATCCATCGCGCAAAAATGTTCACTGCGTATCTATACGTATCGCGCGCGGCGAGCGGTATTTCGATTTTCGTGCGGCCATCAACGCTTCGCTTTCTGTCGCGGACAAATTCATTTATCGCGGCTTGCCCGTCACAATAAAAACGGTCTGAATAAAAACCGCGATACGTACGCGTCTCGTACGTAGCCAACCGCTCCCGGTTATTTACATATTCTTTACATTTACATATCCGGACACGCGCGCGCGCTTATGCGATTCACGTATGGACGTAGAGGAACGTAGCGCGTGTCCGTGTGCTACGCGCGGACGTGTGCAAAGCTTGGGTACACGCGTAAAAACACACACGAACACGGGAGGGAGAGGTAGACTCCCGTTCCCATAAGTAGCTAAGCAGAAAGTGTACATAGGTATAAGCGGAGACGAGGGGTTGGCAGCCAGTCCGAAGCCATCGAAAAGGGGGTTGGAACGTGGTGGCAGTTGGTGGAAAAAGGGGGTTGGGGCAGAGGGTGGAAACCGGGGGAGGAGGAGGAGGAGGGGGTTGGTTGCGATTCCATCTGCTAGCCTGTCATTCTGATACTACGTAGAATGTCGGCTGTTGGCGGAGACGATCAATACATTGCAATCTATATAAAATGGCTGCAGTATCTGGAGCCTCGTGAATAAAACGCGTCTCTTCTCTTTCCGTTCTTCTCCTACCTCTCACTCTCTCTCTCTTTCTCTTTGTACTTCCCCCTTCTTTCATTTTGTTCACTACGAAACGAAAACCGATGCCAGTTTCCGTCTTCAAGATCGTATTTTTTTTTCAGTGAAGAACATGTACCAGTAATTCTTTCTCCGCTGCAGGCATTAATGGACAGGATATTCAGGACAAGGATCAAGTTTTAATTATTGTATAATTATTGTATGAGTCGTGCAAAGGGACGAACAAGAAAATATAGGAAATTTTACTAAAGGTAAATGAAACGCAAACTGCATTGAATTTCGAGAGAGCTGGCTACGTCTTGCTTGCATCGTTATATTATGTCTGTCACTTCTACGCGAATAACAGAAGTATATTGCTCGGAACAAAATCGATAAAAATAATATGACGATGCAAGAAAAATATTTTTAGTTCAAATGAAAAATTACAACGTATAGAATAAAAAATGAAGCTTACAATATTGTTGTAAAAGGAGCACAAAGCTCAAGCCATGGAAATGGACATCGTGGCTCCACCTCGAAGGCTTCCAGCGATTCAAAACCGTTCCTGAGGTCACCGACAGATGGGCTCAGACATATTATTTATTCTTACTTAATAAATAATATTCACTACCAGAAAATTAATGAACATTTCGAAAATGAATTCGGCACAACACTTCGCTCATGATGCTTAGATTTTTGCACTCGACGACTTGATTGCAGCAGGTCAGTTTCACACAATGCGACAGGTATAATGACATGCTTTAACGCAATAAAATGTACAAATGTTTACCTGCGAACGGAATACTTTTACGAGAAAGAAGCTAGCAGATAAAAGAGGCAACGAGGCTCGTTGGTGACGAACTGCACGGACTCCGAGCCGAGCCAGGACTAACCCGGGTTTCGTGCAATAAAGGGGATCATTTTGAATCTGGGTGCTGAAATTTATGGTCCCCCACCAACCGGTGACCTGGCCATGGGGCTACGCCGAGCCGCGCGGTAAAGGACGGCTATTAATTTTACGTTCGTCGTGGCGAACGATTCACACTCTTCCTAGACGTACTATGAGATTTAACGCTTCTCCAAAAAGTTCCGATCGATTTTCATAGACATTTAATGTAATCGTTTAATAAAATCATAATCAAACTTACTTCCTTAGACCTTAATTCCTTGGACGGATGATTTTCCTTTCCGATAATTAAACTCCATAGATTTAAGTAGTAATTCAATCTTTATTACGATTATCAATGCCTTCAAATTCGACGAGAGCTCCCGGCTCCCTTAGACACAATCTGTTTGTTCACAATGATAAACATTTTGGCAACACATAAATCTACGCTCTTATCACAATTATTTTTCTCCTACGAACATACTTCTTCACGGTCGATTTTCGAGTAGCAAATGCACCGTTTCGTTGAAATCTTAAAAATAACTCGCGAGTATCGGACGGCACCGAACCACGAATCGAAAATCGACGGCTGTTCCAGGTGATGCTTGCCGGTCGCTGATCGTCGGGGTTATGGTACGGTAGGAAAACGCCGAGGGGTAGCGGTACCACGGGGAGATGATTTATGACTTCGGGGACCAGGTAGGGCGGCATTCAACCTCCGTTCTCTTCCTCTCTGTGCCTCTGCTCCCCTTTTCAGCATCCGAGGGACTTCTCTCTCCCCGGTGTCAATGCGTTTTCAGTTGGACTATTTGCGCGATACAAGTAAGATCCGTCGCGTCGCTTCGCGTTAGATCGTAATCGCAATGACAATCCGAACGAGTTTGTGCCGGGATCACTTCGGATATTCCGTTTCGCAAAGGATGGAAAAACGTCGCCGGTGGTCGCTTCGCCGGGAAATCCCACGTGAGTCGAGGATCAGGCCCACGTATGGCCGAGAATGCGCTAAGGTAGGTTAAATTTCATATCGCACATTTTTATTACAAAAGAGAATAGACTGTAAGAATTACATTATTTCAACGAAACAAATCGACGGGACGCAATGCCCGTTCCATCCGCCGATGTCCTCCTTTCCTTTTTCCGCAATTTCTCTCGCAAGGGCCGTCTCGTTATATCGCGGCAACGAAGATTTTATTAAAACCGCGCAAGAAGCAGCCGCGTTGCCGAAGCTTATTGCATGCAAAGTGAAAAACTTGCCCGTCCGGTTGACCGTTATTACACGATCTCCGTGCTGGTTTCCGCCACCCCCTTTCTACCAACCCCCTTGTAAAAAGCATTCTCAGACAGGCGTAGACGGGATAGTCGGACGTCGCTCGTTACAAATTAAGTTACATAAATTCACGCGACCGCGCTTGCATTATGCATTACGCGATTCCCGAAGGCTAATTCCTTCGGCTCGCCGCGCCTGATTCCATCCTCTTTCCTTTCGCCTCGCACGCCGCGTTTTTTGTTCACCACCCGGCCCGACTATTGGGAATTGAACTCGGAACTCCGGTACTTCTTCGGGTAACGTACCATTCTTTCCTACGCTTAATTGGCTACGTAAATAAAAGAACAATCTCAAATCGTTCTCCTGTCTATTAACCCTTTGCACTCGAAGAATTTGTCCACAAATATTTCGTGAATTTCTTACATCCATATCAATATATAAAAAATAATTAATAATTCTTTCTCTCTGCATTTCTTAAATTAATGTTTATATGAATTTTATAATAATTAAGTGTAATTCGATCAATAATACATTGAAGCAGTAATTATTTACGTATATAACAATTATTTTATAAAACAGAGTCAGCTCTCGAGTGCAAGGGGTTAACTCTTTCGTTTCCAATAAAAGTACAAACTCGTTAAAATCGAATTAAAAGGCGAGTAGAATCGATCGAAACTCGAAGGGATTCGAACCGTTCTTGGAGGTGTGTATCGACCGGTTGCGTGGCAGAGTGGAATCGAGTCGAGGAAACGGAAAAAAAGTCGTCGGGAAATGAGGGAAAAGACAGACGCGGTGTCAAGGCAGCGGCGGCGGCAGTGGCAGCAGTCTAGCTACCCCGAACGATCATCAATCATCAAGAGCGAGACAATCGAATAGCGCAGCCAACCGGCGAACAGCTGTCGCTTCGCTGAGCTCTATACCGTACCAAGTTACACGCTGCCCTGCCACGGTGCCCGTGTTTTCAGAAAAATCCTGACGAGCCCGGGAAAATATCATGTACGACCCGTTATCATTCCGCGATGCATTAATCGACTCGCGAAACAGCTCCGACGTTTTATTCGACATAGGTTGCCGTATAAATACGAATAACAAGCGAAGCATCGGGGAGCGATTAAAAAGGAGAGTAATTCCGATTAAATGAGAACGGGTCGTTTCTTTTTTTCACGTGTCAAACGCTGCACGCGGGTGGGAAAGATTTATCTAATAAAGGGCGATGGAATATATTTCATAAGTGGAAGCGAAGCGACACGCACGATCCGCATTTGAAGGAGGGCCCCCTCCCACCCCTCCGATCCTCTTCGTATCATATCCGTAACACGCTTCCATCAGATTTCAACGGCACCATCCTCCACCCGCGCCCGTAGCGCGCTATATTGCCTGCTACGTTTCATAAATAACTCTCATATTACGAAAGAATACAATTTCAATATTACATCCGATGGGTAGGTAGGTATACGCCAATATCGCATCGGACGCGTGATAGATAGGCGAGCGTTATTGTCTTTAGAAAAACATAACCATTTATTTTATAAATCCGCCGTAATACCGTGGAATTACGGTCGATCGTTTACGACCGGTGTAAAACAATTGTTTTTACCTGTGCCCGTAAAGATTGTGCGTCAACGTTGTACGCAGGCAGCGTTCGAAGGTCAACTGGCTCGGTGACGGGGAAGGTGTTCGTGGATGCAAAATCAGAGATACCGCTCAGGCGAATGCAATATTCTATCTCGGTGTTTGCCGAGAAAATTAAAAATGGTTTCGTTTGAAAGGGCTTATTAGAACGTCCCGAAGCAGGCTGAATACCGGGGAATTCCGAATGCAATTTTCGTCCGGGGGACAAATGGTCGTGAAAATTTCGGGTCGGTAGGGGTGGGAAAAACCAGGAATGAAAGGTACGACGGTTGTCCCCGGGACAGACCGAAAATATGAAGCGCGGGAACCAGAATTATATTAATAACGTCGCGCTTTCATCCCTCGAAGCTGACGTCCTTCGCGTCGCGCTTTAATTAAATTTCCCCGTCGCGTCGTTTTACGCCACCGTTTGTCGCGTTGTCGCGCTGTTATTTTTCTTCGACTTCGAGGAAAACTTCTCGAGATGAACGCTTAAACGGGAATGTCTCACTATCCCCCCTCCCTCCATGGGCCGAGAAAAATAATGGAATCGCATTAACGTTTCATTAAATCCGGTATCCCTGTTTACCTAGAGAACGTCGGAAAAGAGACTGGGGAAACCGTCGACGTTCTGTCGTGAATCTGACGCTGGTAAGGCAGATCTCTCAGACGGATTGCTCTTGCCAGAGAATGTTCTTCAGGGTTTTTAGTACGACGATGGCTTCGGCAGATGGCAGACAAGATCCTTTTCTTCGGGATTTTTACTGGTGCTATTTCGGGCAATTTAAAATATTGAATTAAATCGCGATTATCAATAGCTGTGGGCATTAGCTCGATTGTATATAGCGAACACGAAGCTCATTCGAAAATTCTTGCAAATGGAAATAGTAAAAAAGTCGTGAAACGAAGGGGAGTATTAATAAAGTCTGTTGCAGGGACACTTTAAACTTCATTTTCCCTATTTACCCTTAAAGCATTTAAGGGATGCAAACTTGATTAAGAAGGAAACAGCCGTGAAAAGACGATCGTGAAATCATTTACAAAAAAACGAATATATGAAACTGGAGGATGAACAAACGCTTCGGGCTCGGTCCATATTTTGAAGGTTGATGCAGTTCGGCAAGAGGTAAAGGAAAGAGAGAGGAGAGAAGAGGGCGTCGCTCTAAGATTGATATCTCCGTAACACGATTATCAGCGAAGGCGTAGACGTAGCCAGTCAAAAGTAGCAAGCAGAGACGGGAGGGTTGTCACCCTTGTCTCTCCCCGGAGCAGCGTGAGAAGCCAGCCATCTTGAATGATGTATGGCGCCGGTTACGAGGTCGACTGAGCGGCCATCACTCAACGCTGAGCTCCACGGCTTTTGGGGACACACGTCCTCTGCCTCTTCTCTTCGCCTCCTGTCTCTCTAACTCTCTGCTGCTCGCCCTAACTGTTAGCTTGACTCCAATTCACGCTTTTGTTTCTTTCTTCGGATTCTATCCCAGATACATACACCCAGAAGGAAAGGCATAAGAAGCTCACCCTGATTTATTTATTCCTAGATGCTAAATACCGTTTACGGAATACTAGAGACTGACGGCAATCCTATTAACGAAACTGTTCAAGGTATTATTCTGAAGACCGATTCGGTTTAAGATAGATCCACGATTGCATTTCCGATAGTATATCTCGTCAAATGATCAGTCAGATATTTTCATGCACGTACATACAGATTATGGCTTCGAAAGCCAAGGGTCACTACTATATACCATAAGTTCACTTTTACCGTTTTCATCTGTTATCTATCGGATACGCCATAAAACTGTGGGACCCAACTTACCCTCACTTCGTCTACCATCTCTATTTCACATGTAATCGAATAATATTTAAACCTTTAATTTTAATTAAACATCCATACGACTTTTATCGATATGAGATATGGAACAAAAGAAATCGCGGGAGGTCGGAGAAATCGATGGGCATATCCCCGCGTCACGTCGCGAAGAAAAACGGTCAACCGTTTCCATATGACGGGCCGTCAATGACAGTGGCCTGTAATCAATAACCGCATCAAGCTTACACACGTTGCATCACTCCCGTCCTCCGGCTCGCGGATCCTCTTTCGTTCCATCCCCCTGCCGGCGTATTTAATATGCAATACCCCATTTACCCCATTGAATACCCCTCTCTCTAACCGAATCCACTCGAGGGAAGCTCCGCGACCCACATTTCTCCGTATCAATGTTCCCGCTCCGCGCCCCAGTCGCCAACTTTCTCTCTAAGATTCTTAATCCTGGGGTTGAAATTAGAATCAGACAAGCGAAACACGTTGTTATCGGCATGATCTATCACATCTTCGGATGCACAACAATTTTTCACAGAGATTTTCAATCGAACAGTAGACGTTATGATAAAATTATATTTCTACGGGTAATTATTTGTAATATCAATTTCATCCCGTGATACCATTAGGAAGTTCTAAACTACCATTCGGGAACTTCTAAACGAAATCTTTTCTCGCGGTGAGCACTCGGCGGAGTGAATTATACAAGCCATCGCAATTAATTAGCCTTAATAAAAATTATACGAAGAATCGCAATTATAAGCGACCGTTTGCCTCGGCCAAGGGGTTGAAGAAGAGGGAGATAGAGAAAAGAAAGGAGCAGCTTGATTTAACGGAGGGAGAGGGGTTACGGGGAAGCGTTGGCAGGCAGTTTGCGGGTAACCCGGAGTGTAAGAGAGAGAGAGAGGGACAGATGTATACCACGAATGGGGCGAAGGGAGGCAGAGGACGAGTCTAGTCGTCGCGCCGGTGGCGCGGAAGAAAAGAGAGTCACGAGATGCCGGAGGTGCCCTCCCGTTCGGGGGGTGAATCGGAGAACCCGGGGATGAAACCGAGAAATCGTGGGTTGTGGCTGTGGAACCGGTGGACGGAACGAGGCTCGCTCGGGCCGGCCGAGAAAGAGAGAGAGAGAAAGAAAAGGGAGGAAGCTGTCGGGGTGTAAAACGGGTGGTCTTTGGAAGAGGGCGCCGGCACGCGGATCCTCCCGTAAGCACCCGCGGCAATCCTGCTTTAAATGAGTCAGCGTTTTTATGCCCCGCGATGTTGTCAAAGTGCAAACAGCGCCCGATAATATATCATCCCTTGCGCAAGCAACCCCCTTCGGCGACGAGACACCGGTTGCCCTCTGCTCCTCGCGTTCCACCGCGAAACTGGACGACGGACCGTGAACATTCCTGCGAGCTAGAGACGAACTCTGGGCACGGCGAGTGTCATCGGGTGAATATGATAGTTTAAAGGTGGCCCGATCACGATAAAATCTGATCGCAGTGAGATTTGAACAAAAACTTTACGGCGTCGCGTCGTCGCGACGAGATAAGGTATAACGGATGCCCGGCGTTTAATCTAAAAATCAGTTACTTAGAATTGTATTACGATGTGGTTACCCATCGGCCCGGTCCGTTACGAAACTATTCGACTTCTGACTGTCAGCTTGTAAATTATACTGCCACGGGAAAGTACGTACGATAAAGTACAGGTATAGAGTGGAACTTCCACTAACGGTTATGACGTAGCACTAGGGAATTGGGTTTTTACTACAGGATATGCATGACTTATTGGTAGATTCTAGCTTTCTTCAATAGTAAGCATCGGCAATAAACCATAATCTCCTTGTGTTCCCTCTTCAAGGCCACTTAATACCCACACCGTTGCGAACATCCTTGTTCCACAGCCTACCTGTTTCACGAGGTCACTGTTTCTCCAGGTTTAACTCTACGGTTCGACCATTGTACGACTGAACATTTTTATTCCACCCTTTACCGTTTATTACTTATTACATGAAAAGACTTGCCTGCAATCTTTTAGTTTTCTAACTCGGTACGAAATATCTCGAAAATATCTTTATTTCTTTATTACGACTAAGCGAAGAGCGAAGACAGGACTTAAATGAATGTCTTGTTACAACAACGTTTAAAACGCGAGATTCGTCGAATGATTCGCGAGGAGAGGATGGGTGCCCGGTCTCGTGTCTCGTCGTCGCGAAGGCGAGTCGGTTCCATTAAAACACGATACAAGTTGGCCGTGAAGAGTGACAGCCTCACTGATTTTGTATTCAGCCAACTTCCGTTATAAAATTGCGAACTTTTTTGCGCGAGCGACGTTGGAGACGAGGGACAAGAAGGCGAGACGAGAGGGGCGGGGAAAGAAAAATGGTTCGCCCGGGCGCGGACAGCAAAAATTCTACGAATGCGAAACTTTCGGTTCCTCGAACACGTTTCTTTCGACGCGAAAAAATGTAAGAACGAACGTAACAACGCCGGGGATGCCGTCAACGTTTATTCGGCTCGCAGGAATTTCAATCTTGGCGCGGAACGAAATATATTATTAAAACGGGGAAACGTGATTACCAGTCGGGATTCGAGCACACGGGGTAACGATGAGAAATAAAAGTTAATTAGGAAGTACATGTACGTTTCGCAGGTTTACAAGGCTGGACGAATTTCATTCCGTCGGATCTCTCTTTCGGCCCTGAAAAATCCGTAGTCATCAGCATAATTCGGTAGAACTCTACACGCGTGATCCACTAGCGCCAATAAACATCCGCCGTGAGGTGAAGTTTCTTCCTTAAAAGGGGTCCCTTCGGTTCGGGGAAAACTCGGTGGAAAGTCGATCGAAGGATGACAGAACGGTAAGAATCTTTGAAAGCGGAGGCCGGAAGGAGGGTGGCAGAAGATCGACGGGGGACGAGGGTGACTATGACGCGAGACGTCAACCCGGTTGACGGCCTAGCTTTTCCTCCCCGCGACGACGAAAATCGGAATAACTTTTCGTAAACTTTAACCTCCGCGGTATAAGACCGGAACCTCGTTTTTCTTTTCTATCTGCTCGGCATCCGGTAGCGCGATAAAAAAACGCGCGCTATCTGCTCCTCCTCGTTCGCTTCGAACCTCTGCGAACCGCTCGATTCTCTCGTATACCGAATCAATAAAGATATTCGATTCTTCGTTCCTCTCGTAACTCGAATATTTTTACCAACGGTAATTAGCTACGAGTAAAACGATTTACAATGGAAAAACTTTGAAATGAAACGTGAATCTGTAGTCGGTTTAAATTCAGTAATAAACGGGATATCCCGAGCCGTATTCTTGAGCAACGAGGTAACGCGTCCAGGCGGAGAGGATGGCACAGGAAGAGGAACCAGGACGCCGGAACACGGAGGTTCGGCGTTAGAATACGGGCAGATAGCGAGGGAAGAGCCGGGAGAGAGCATAGGTAAAGCGAGAGACGAGCAAGGCGACGAGGCCGCGTTTAGGGCGAACGAAGACGAGAGGAAGAAGGACGACCGGGGGGTTTGGGCTGGGCGCATCGAGGGTGGAGCGGGATTTTCCCGACCCTTAGCAACGGCGGGCTCGCGACGCGCTATCCTGCGGATAACATCAGCGGCTTCGGGCCAGGAAATGAAAATCGCGCCGACACTGTTTAATTTAGATAAAAGCATATGTTACGCGACGAGCCCCGCGCCCGTTCGAGGTACAGACGGGGGCTGCTTCTGACCGAGCGAACTCCTCGAGGAAGTATAATGCCATCCCGCGTACAAAGTTCCATCGGCGCGTGCCTATTCCCTGTTGCAGTAGATTACTCGATAAAAATGCTGTTCAAAATTGATTGCACGAAATTCATTTTAATCCGTGGAATCGAGCGATGCCGGTATTAATCCAGAATTGAATCCAGATTAAGATTAAAAAATCGTTAGGATCGTCGCGCGAAACAAGCCGATGCGAAGCGGTCGTAATTACTTTTCTATACTCGAGATAATCCCTTCATCCGATGGCTGTCGGCCCTTCTACTCTCGCCAAATTCTTCGCATCCCCGGCTGGCCCCTACGCGAAGCCAATCCACACCGACAGACCCTGTCAAACTTCTAGATTACATTATACAAAAGACCGAGGCGCGGCTCGTCGATCTCGAAATCCGGGAATACTCGACGCCGTATCCCGGCGCTCCCCCGTATGAAATTGCTGCCGATTTAATATTTATCAGGGGACGTTATTTATTGGATGCTACGCTGAAACAGAAGTTCAGAAATTTTTGTGGCAGTAACGAGATCGGAACATATTCGCTCTATCTGAACCCGAAGAGAAAAGCGATAGCCTGGTATCGCCGTTGATACGTTCTGCATACGGCTAGGATATTAGTTTCGACAGGAAACATGAAACAAGAAACATGCATACACTTTCAGCGGGTCGTAAAACGGGATATGTATGTATATATCGGCTCATCTGCTACGTCATATTTCACGAATGCCTTTGCACAATTATCTAATGGAAACCGCTGCTCGATAAGCATCAAACTTATAATTCCCAGGCTCGAAACCTGAACACACTCGTCATTAAGCATCAACGAAATGAGGCACGTGCGTACGTGCACTTGACTCCTTCGGTTACCCTCTTAGGTACTTAAACGGCCTTTGGAATCGATAAGTGCAATAATCGGTAGAATCTTCGCTCAAAATTGAATGCCATGACTGTGAACTCGACGTCATTTGAAAAATGCGAACCCGCGGGAATTTCAGATCTACGCATATTATATGTATATGTGTGTTCAAACGATCTGGCGGTAGAAGAATCGAGACAGGTATTTAACCTATATTTCGACCTGAATCGAGTCTATCGTAATCGCGATCCGATCGACGCGAACGACGATTTCCACGCTAATCTGCGCATCCACGGAGGGAAGTTAAAATGCCATAAATTACCGTTGACTCGTAGGGACGACGACGACTGTCGTGCGCCATCCAGCGAAGGGATTAGAGAACACCTTGATAAGGCGTTTACGTTTCGTCTTTAACCGAGGCTGGTTTATCCCGTCGTCGTGTAATTTTGGCACGGTAATAATGAATGGCTAAATAGCCGGCAATGAACCTGCCGTGAGTCATTTTCAAGGACTGGATAGACAACGTCGAATGTACGAGAATTTTTGTCGTCGATTTCAGGTACAATACTATGTTTTCCCTGGACTGGAAATGATTAGGGAAAGAGACAGGGAAATCATGGATAATCGTGACTTCGCGGTTTACCTGCGAGGCAATTTATTACCAAGGGACTTTATCGATTTTAGTATCTCCGTAGGCATAATCTTCAACTGACCTGACCGTTGATTCCCAAAATGTGTATATTAATTACATTTTTACAATTTGAACTTTTCACCCAGAAATAAAAAAACACTGCGTGTTTTGCAGAAGAGTATTAGTTGAAGAACAAAGGGAGCTTGCTCGTAAATTGACTCCCACGATACACTGTGTACGATCAAATGCAGAAAAAGAAAAGCGGTAACTGAAGGAACGATGAGCCACTGATTCTTACTAGTGAGAAGGAAACAGTGAGAGTAAAGAAAGAAAAGAACGTGATGATAATGAAACAAAGAAACAGATGGGCTAGTAAATCATTTTCTCGTAGTCTAGTTAGTACTCTAAGTAATGGCCATTTTATCGAAAGGCCACGAGAGATATTATGATGACAATAGAGTCCGTGTACTTGCAGTGAGAGTTCAATAAAGAATAATTGTTCATTTAAAGTTAAAGAAATAAACCTTATTGTATCGACACTCTTATTACTTTTACACTAAAGGCGCATGATCCCTTTAAACCAGACAAGTGTGACAAACTTAAGATACTGTTACGCCGTCAACTCCTAATGAACTCTTGTAAGAACTGAACTATTTATTCACACGGTTAAAGATTATTTCTAAATTACACAAGACAAAGTAGCGTAAATTTAATACGCGTTCGTTCTTCTCTTATGAAACTCCACGCGTTCCAAGGAGACTGGAACCCGACAGCTATTCGCATACTGCTTGGTTAAAAAAGACAGCTTCATACTATTGTAAAAAATACTAAAAACAGATTAGAATTAATAATCAATTTAAACGCAAGCAAAGCGGTGAAACAGTGAGCTGAATTTTCAACTGGATTTCGGACGTTCTGTAATTTTGTTGATTTCGGGAAACCAAGCCATGCCAAATTTTTTTAGAGACATGCTAATATTTCTTGTAACATTTGACTGGGTATTGGTCACTTCCCTACCGGGACAGAACCCCCACCCCCCATATTGACGATATCTTTTGGAATGCAAAAGATGGCTATTGGTCGAAGGGTGGAAGGGGGCAATAGGTACCAGGGGGTATAAGGACACTTAGGTAAGACGCCCGTACTGAGCGCAACAGTCTACGTGCTGCATGGTCAGTCAGACAGTGAGCTTCAACCGTCTACGTCTAGCGCTAGTGCAGAGAAAAAAGCATTTCGGCAGTCGCTTGCTGGAAAGCCATCGTACAAGCGCCAACAGCGTCCAGTAATGTCATTGGTATCAGGGAGTTCCTCGCATTCATCCTGTTCAAATTGGAGCGACCATGATTGGCAGCAACATTTATGGAACACCAAGCAATGGATAGAGAGTGGACAATACGTTGAATCCATGCAGTACAGATCAAGTCAAATCCATGGAGGACAGATCAAGCAGCCAATGGAACAGAAAGGAAAACATGCTCAAACGGTCACGCAGGATGGTCAAGGTACTTGCTACATATCATTTCTGAATTATTTTCGAATGAAGTATTCGCGTTCGTGCTACTTGCTGCCGTTATTACTCTCCATTATGATTAAAGAGTGCGCCAAGCAAGCTCGTGGGGGTACACCTACTTTGCGCACGTGTACTGTACAGGGTGTCCCGGACCTACCCATTCACCTGCAAATGGGGAGTTCCTGCAATGATTTTTCATCATTTTTCTTTGGCAAAATGTTGTCTGAGACGCGGTTGTTAATTAAAACCCCTGTGATCCTAACTAACCTACTGTAATCGAGGTTTTTAGTTAATAACTTAATAACCAGGTCCCGAACAACATTTTAACAAAGAAAAAAATCTTAACAATTTTAAATCGTCCCAGGAACCTTTCATTTCCGGGTGAATGAGTATTTTTGGGACACCCCGTATACTTTCTCCTCTTCGGTTTATCTCTAACGTTTGCTATTTACAAAAAAGATCGAAGGTGTAAATTATGAATGTACAAGGACCAAAATCCGTAGTACCATAAGCCGTTGTCGATTATTTTACTTTACACCATTGATAATTTTCTCTTACCGTCCCGTTACCGGAATCTACCCCCTTAATCTCATGGATTAACCCGGTCGTTAAAAAACAGCAAGGTATTGTTTTTATAGCAAGCGTAAAATTACTTGTGTACGCTAAACAATAATAATGTCCCGGGATCGCGATGGATTCTAGGTAAATAGACGTCGCTCTATAGACATCATTGAATCGAGTTTGATTAACGAGCTGCCCATTTAGGAGACTTTGGTCTCGAGGGATTATAAAACGACGGTCTCATCTCCGCGTGCTCTACACAGGTTTACATAAAACAGAGTCACTGGATACGATGGACCGCCTGTGTCCTCGGATCACCACCGTTCACGCGTTTATCGCTCGTGAAACACGGCTCGATCGTTTCAAAATTGTCGCGTTATCCTCGAACATTTAATCAAACTCGTATATTTTGTATATATAAATTCTGTCTCGAAATATTGTCTCTTTACAATTTACACGGTGGTGCATTTTCAAGGAATGTCAGTGAAATTAGCTTATCAATGCGGCTTATCGTTTTTCGTCGCGAGTTTCACCTTTCCTCGAAGCTCGATTGAAATGCGGGAATCGAGCCATTTTGAAACGATAACGTATCCGTGAACGTTTCTTCCAACCCCCGAGGCAACGATACGTCCCGAAATACCTGAGGAATCGCTTGTCGCAATCAATATTCGACATATCAGAAAGCGAGTTGGAAAAATAAGAAATCCGGGTCACACGCTTCCTTTTATCTCTTATCTCCACGTTCATCATTCTCAAAAATGAAAATATAATTAACATACATATATAAGTCTCGCGTTATGCAAACGCTGCCGTGGAGGTTCCACTTCTCGTTTGATTGTCGTCGCTGACGAATCGTATTTGCTTGTAAATTCATACGCCGAGATCATTTAATCCAATAACACGGGTTTAGCGGCTCGGGCATTGAGCCGCGCAGCGGGAACGTAGGCCACCTCGTGAGTCGAACAAGTTTCCCCACTGCGCGACCCTTGACACCTTGCCTTACCTAGACGAGATCTCCACGCGACTCGCCACGCTTTCCAGATGAAAATCCCGTCTGCTAATTCATGCCGAATATGATGCTCGTTAAAAATGGTTTTTGCTTTGATCACATTATAGTACACTTCTGTGAAAAAAAAATTCTGCTCGTCTGGGAATCACCTACTTTCAGCATTTGCATCATACAACATGTACTTTTTGTTTCAGAATCGACAAACAAGGCGAAAGTTAAAAGAACGAGGACTGCATATTCCAACTTTCAGCTGATTGAATTGGAAAAGGAATTTGCTCGATCCCGGTATTTATCCAGGCAGAGGAGAATTGAATTGACGATGACATTGGATCTGACCGAGCGTCAAATAAAAATCTGGTTTCAAAATCGACGCATGAAGTTGAAGAAAGAACAGATGCACGCCAGCGGCGGTTTTAATAATGCCATCAAGAAAAAAGAGGAAATAATTACTTCTGATTCACCAGATTGCAACTGGAACGCGATAGCAGATGTTCAAAATACACTCTGCTATCAAAATCAGAACAACGCGCCGTATCCGTATGTTTGTTCGAAAAATATCCAAAATGTCAATCAACCGATGCAGCAGACTGCTTCGAACGGGTCCACCGTCAACCAATATGGGGGACAGGGCTATTACGCCAGTTCGTCGTCAGCAACGAATCCGGTTCAGAAAAACTACTTGAATGTACCGGGGACACAAGACCTGTGTACGCAGTATCAGGGGAATATGCAGCCTGCGAACAATCAGTACCAACAACAGCAATACAATTATCAGCAGTACATGCAACAGCCCCAATCCGTTTATCAATCGCAGCTCACGTACAACGTTTCTTACGAGCAGCAACGCAATCTTTCCTACGTGGGCAATCAACTGGTCCAAACTGCACAAAATAATAATCAGGACAATTCAAGACTGATTGCTGATCTGAACATTTTTAGGAACCAAGATGTCTGCGACCCGCAATTGACGCCGGAGTCGATAAATTGCACCCTCAGTGAAATTGTAAATAGCGCGATTGCCCTAAACTTTCCGGACTTAGCATCCGAGTATACGAATTTGTAAATATATTTAGTTCATATTGTTATGCACTTGCAATAGTGCAATAAAAAAAAGTTACGTAGTATATTAAGTTATTATTAGTATTATAATTTAGTTCATGTTAGATTTTACTATAACTTAGTTTATGTTATTACGGTACCCTAAACTTCCTGGACATAGCCTCCGAGCATACGAATTGGTATTATAATTTAGTTCATGTTACATTTTATTATAATAAAGTTCACGTTATTATAAGTTATTTTAAATATTTTAATTCGTAAGTTGTAAGATTTGTAAAATTGGTAGGGATAGCTACGCGACACGGTAACGGTTTAAGTTATATGTACTTTAGGTTACTTACGAGAAATCCGTATGGCAATTACGTTATCGCTAAACTTAAGAACAGCTAGTTTCGTCATACGAAGAATAGAATGACGACACACGATGTACGATATACAGATAACGTACCTGCTCTTATCTTAATACACTTGATAATTTTGTAACATAGTTTCGATGTCTTCCAACTAATATTAAAATATTTATACATATTGTACATATTGTATAAATTAGATTAATTAAAGGTAAGGAAAAACCGAAAACTGGAATTGTTTATTTAGTCCTGCTTCGATTTTCGTGAAAATCGTATCGATTGCTAGTAGAACGCCGAGAGAGCGTCCGGTAGGAAAGAGAAGCAATTTCTTGCCCTCGCTAATGTCGTCGAAAATGAATTTTTCACGCGGATGCGGACTCAACGCGTACACTTGCTTCTACACTATCGTTCATAAATACTTAGCCGGTTAACAGGAAGTTACAACCAAGCGGTACAGGATAGAACTACCTAAGAACAAATCAAAATTGAAAGTTTACCGCAGCGGCGATGGAAATTTTTTCCGTTGGCCATCTCGACCTTTTACCTCCGCGCGTGGAATGAGTTTATCATTGGAATTCGACGATATTCGAAAACTTGTTAGCGGCCGGAATACTTGTGAACCGTAGTGTACACGCGCTTGCACCAACACGTGCATGCACGACTACGCGCAAGACTTGCCACGTCACCGGCACTCGGATCCGCGTCTATCTGTCAGTTTCCAGTCTCAAACAAGATGGATGGCTGGCGAATGGAAATCATGGTTGAAACCCGAGCCCGGTACCCTTCCATCGGTCGGAGAAAGAGAGACAGCCCGTGAGCGAGAAGGGTGGACACCCCACCGTTCTCTGTTCCCAACCACCCTTATACTCCGAGAGCTCGCCCACCCCCGCGTTATATTCCGCGCTTCGATCTCGTATCATCCCCTTTCGCGTCTTTTGTGCCCTCAAAATACAAATACGCCCGGGGTAAAGAAGATCCTCCTCCTTTAATATACGCTCGATCGCAATTCCATCTGGAGGAAACATATTTTCATTTATCCAAACTTATCTACCGTTTTTTATTAAGTGTCTCGAGACAACTTGAAATTGGATCGATCGAAAGATTACTTTCCTTATATTATACGTACAAAAATCGTTTTGGTAATATCAAAATTTATTTTATCCGCGGAGCTTGTAAAACTCTCGAAGAAAAGTAGGAATTTCTTCGTGGGGAACGAACAGATACCCGTTCACACGATTTTGTTGCCATTCACGGTATCGGGCGAGAAACAAGAGGAAGCCGAGTACTTTCGCCGGAAGCTCTTCCGCGGGATCTCGATTCGAAAGGTACAGTAGGTACGCACAATGCCAATAAATACAATGGGCCGCGGGATGGTTCGCCGGATCTACAGCAGGATCTAACAGCATTTGAATCTGAATCGCGGAATACGATTTCGAAAGATACCGACCATGATCCGGGATGAATAATGGATGGATAATATTAAGAGCGGCCTGGCCCGTTACTCGTATAAATGGTATATAATACCTGCTTCCCTTTCGTAAATCGCATTCCTCCTTTTTTTTCCCCCCCAAAACTTTTACCGGGGGAGATCGATCGGTGCATTGCCAGTCGATAACTTGGATTTCGTAAGACTCGTTCTATTCGACTCACCGTGGAAACGAAATTAAAAGCCGGCCAGATGAGGCCGAGGTAACGATGTCTCAAAGGAAGAGAAAAATGAGTTAACCCTTCCACGATTGTTAAACCGACGCGGCGTCTGGCAACCGTCATAAGGGAGAGATAGAAGCTGCGAAAAATTTATCGAGCAAACGTAGCTGGTTGCTTCGACCTGCGGCTAAACTGTAGAAAAATTGAAATGGGCAAGGCGAAAGAATGAATAAAGATCAGGAGCTACGGGTATGTGCACGCGATCCGTGTTATGTTCGGTTCACGGTTACCGTAAGAAATTTCGTTGCCTGTAAAATTTGTACGCCGTTACAGCTCTCACGGGAAGTGTAAACAAAACGTTAAAGAGAATCATCACGGGATTGTAATATATGCCAAGAATTCGGGTGAATTCTCTGTGAAAAATGATTTTTTTAATGGGGCTGATCGCAATTAACGGGTACGTGATAACGGAAGTAAGAGTAGTTGACAAGGTAGATGAATGAGCCGGTAAGGAATGGTTGGACGCGTTTTTAAAAACAGAAGTACCGGGGCGGAAGAATCGACGTTTTCGTCGGCCGGTGGTTGGGGGAGAACAGCGTAGGAAAATGTGGCCGTTAGTTCTTCCGGTCGAAGTGGAACGCATCGAAGAGTGGCCGAGAATTCGGGAAAGAAAGGAGCAAGAAAAAGGGGGCCGGGGGGCGAAGGAAAAACGTAGAGAAGGATAGAGAGCGGCGGAAGGCGGAAAACAACGGAAAATAAAGCAGCGGAAAGAATCGCGTCGCAGGAAAAAGAATGAGGGCGCTGTCAGCTGGTGGAAATTATTCTGATTATGCTAATTCCGGTTCTGTTCCACTCCTTTACCCAGCCGTACCCCCGGACCCATTGCCTCCCTGCTGCTGTCTGCGCCATCTTTCATGGCTGATATTTATAATATAGGGGTGCCCGAGCAGTTTCAAACTCTTTTTGGCCCCCCAAACCCCTTCCATCTCGCCTCGGAGACCACCATTTGGCCCTCCATCGAGACCACCCCCGTCGCGTCAGCCACGCTCGACTGTCTTCGGGCTTTCGATAAATTTATTCATATTCCGAGCGAAATTTCGTCGCTCGACTCCCGAGGGAATTCGGTCACCTAGAGGAGTTACCCCCTCCTCCCCCTTCGTACCATTCGTCCCGGCTTGGTCGCGATTTAAACTCGGGAAACTCTAACCGAGCATGCTCGTCGAAAGTCGAGTAAATAGATCCGTTACGCGTTAAAGAGAAGATTTCGAAAAAGGAGTGGTTAGGTCTCTCTCGGATTACCAAAGGATTTTCAATTCAGAACAGGGGAGAGAGAGAGAGAGGACGCGTTACAACCAAGACTTGTTCGAAATCGTAAGTTCTCCTTTTTAATTAAAGGTGCTTTCTATTCATGCCGAAGACTGGCACCGCCCAACGAGGGGCAAAAGTTACGGTTGCGTTATTTCGTTGCCTCGCGGAAAATGTTTCCGCTGAGAAACGCCGATCGTTCTCGGTTAATTACGCGGTTCCCTTTGAAAATTCATACGCCGGAACAGATTGAAATAATCCAACACCGCGTTTGAAGAACCGATAAAAGTGTTATGGACAGTTTCGAGAGAACACTCGTGATCCGTCGTCTCGACAAACGGGCTGAGTACACACCGATGCTCAAACAGTTCGCTGTTTGCCCGAGGATCGCCTACCCTCTGTCAACTCTACGACAAAAACGTATTATACGCTGCTGTATGATATTTGATTTTCTATCGCGTTCCACGGATCATATTAAATGGAAATTCCACGGATGCAACTTCCATCCAAGTCCCTCACGAACTAATCTTTACTAAACTCTGCGGCTAATTCGCATCGTATCGAACAATATAATGTAAACTCCCTAACAGCATTCCTCTCCGAAACTCCTGTCGTTGTAACGTCGCAGAATACGTAATTATTATACTCATCCGCGAAATGCGGGAGAGCAGCTTCATAGCCAACCGGATCTGTACATCAACCGCCAAAAGTTCTCTAATTATTTCTCGTACTTCGATTAATAAAAAATATGCCATGTAAGAAGAAATTCGTAATCGCACCAATTCGAAAGATTAGATCACTTTTCGTGACACGAATTCAGAGGTGCAGTAAAATTAATAAGTGATTTCGTACGGTTTAAAAACTTTTGACGGACGATGTAGAAAGGACAATGGCGAGTAGGCGAGTAGTAAACGATCTGATGAGCGAGCGAGAGAGAGCGATCTTCGTAGGTGGGCGAACGCGTCGCGTTTAATTAATCACGCGACTATATTATTTCTCGTTCAAGCTCCCCATTTCGTTGACCAAGAAGAAGAGACGCGGGAGAAACGGTTTGCTTGAGATACGTGCGATACAAAAGAGGAGCCGGGAAAGCAAAGCTACGGGGCCACCTTTACAGACAGCCCGTTTCGTATAAACATGTCAGCTCGCCGTGGCTCTCGTCCCCGTGAAACGTTCATCCATCACTCGCCGTTCGCCGACTTTCTTCTAGCCTAGGATCTCTTCTTCTCCGTTGCTCACGATTCGCGCGCGGTCCACGATTTTTCTCGCTGCTGCTCCGTAAAAAAAAAAATGCCAACGGCGAGGCTGGCTAACGGGAAAGCTCCGACCTCGACGGTTCCGACACGCGCATACCGTTATGCACATATCGTAAAACGAGCCGTTCGTTTTACCCACAGGGATTACGATTGAAAATCTTAAACCGACTCGAGCAGAATCCAAGGAGCGAACGGAGTCAAAAAACATCGGCGAACAGTTTTTTTCCGCGAGGCATGGATTTTGAGAAATATATGAACCGAGGAGGCTCGTAAGTCAAACGCGACGCGATTCTCGGTTCGGCAACCAACCTGGCGTGGACGAATCGAGCAAGAAAACCGGGGTTGGAAACCCCGGAGCGAGAGGACGACGGAGGAAGAAAATCGTGAAACGACGACGCGGCTCGGCGCGAAGAAAAAACGAGGGGTGTAGAAAAGGGGTACGGTAAGGTGAATGCGAGCGTGGAACAGGGGGATGAAAGCGTCGACGGGTGGAGGTGTGACGTATGGCTCGTCGTCGGTGAACGTCACTTAGAGTGGCGGATGAGAAAACGCGTCGTGGAAAGAGAAACCCGGCGTTGGTCCTAAGAAGCAACGCGGGTGCGGTGAGCTGTCTGCGACGCGGCGGTGACGGTGACGGCGCATTGTTGGCAGGGAAATCAGACGAAAAGGCGCGATAACTAACCGCATAATAAATGAACTGTTCACGGGAGTGTGCGCTAGGCTGGGCTAGGTTAGCTGATGCGCCCCGGAAAGCCATCCCTTTACGTCTTCTTTTCAGATTATCTACCGTGCGCGCCGAATTCTATGGAACCCGACGCCAACCCTGGGAGACTCGTGGACCGCCCCTATCCACCCCCGGTGTGACCTGATTTTTCTACCGAGAAAAACGATGATGATTCCTTACGTTAAGTAAAAATTATACATGCTAACGTCCTACGCAAATTAATTCAAAAACGAGTCGATTTATACTGAGGAGTCTTTTACGATATCACTTACAAGTTCCCTTGGTGTTACTGTATGTATCTCATTAATGATTGAGGACAAATCTTTTGAACTCTTACGAGAATTATATCTTATAAGAATCTTATAAGAATTTAATCTTAGAGGAATTAGCCTCTACACAATTTTCTTCTGATTACAATAATTGAAAAGTTTTTAAAAAGTATGTCGAATTAAGAATTCGAACAAATTTCCAAAGTTCTTTTCGAGATGCTCGTTTGGCTCGGGCAAGCTAGATAACGAGTCGAAGAAAATCGAAAGTGCAATATTCCCGGGACGAACCGAAACCGATATCGGGCCCTATCGAGCCGTGCTCTTCTCTATCAGAAACTCATCCGTGGGCATCGCCGAGTGATTGATACCTGTCGCTTCCTGCCCTCGCTCACCCTCATCAGCATCGAGCGAAACCCGTTGTCGGCGACCCGGCCAGCCGCGCTGCTAATTTACTGATAAGAAACGCTCTCTACGTCGTCGACGACGCGAAGGCTCTCGATACTTATTCGTTGGTATCGCGGCCGAGCCGGGTACGATAGCGAGGGAAAACTGGGAATCACGACGTTTTCACCTCCGACCTTTCGGTTGTAAACCGAACAACGCTCCGCCTCGACAAAACTTTTGTATTGTCTCATGAAACGATGAAACTTTTCCTGTTTCGTTAAAGAAAAAATTGCGATCGTACGATCGTACCAGGATTCTTTCTTTTACTTCATTTGTGTCCAATTTTGTTCAATTTTGTTCACGATTCAGTTAAAACGAACGTAAGTAGTTCTTTTTTTTTAAATAAAATTATATGTCACATAAATGCCTAGAAAAAGAGAAACGAACAGGGCAGAAGGTGTGCAAAGAATTTGTCGTTGCGAGACAAGCATTCGACGGGGTAGATAATCGCGGCGCTCCACTTTCCTATCAAGGCCGCAGTAAATTTAACGCGGTGCGGCATACGATAGGGGTTGGCTGAGAGAAGCGGTTGCTTGGGTAATGCTCGACCAACACTGTCAATTGATCTATCGACCGATCGTGAACGGAGAACTGGGAAGAGAGACAGAGCGAGATCCGATCGAACCTCTTAACGAAATCTAGTAATGGCCGAGATAGAAGGTGCGGATGCGATTTGTGAAAGAGGATCCGATCGAGAGGAAGGGTGGATTCGAAAAAGCAGTGACACCGATTTTTGTTTATCTCGTCGAAATAAGGATAAAACATTTACGAAATGTTTTACAACTCGTTTATCGGATAAGCGTATATGATAGGAGATATCAGAGGAGTTATTTTTACTTTCGATGATCTCGTATCAGAGATCCATCGCGTTGCGTAGTCTCCCATCTACATTTGAAATAAAATTGCCAGGGATCGAAAGGAATGAGAAGGAGGGGGAGGAGCAGTGACACGGGATGGGAAGCGGTGTAGCGAAAGCCTCGATGGGGGGTAAGGACGATAAGACGGGGTGAGTAATGAGCAATGCCGCGAGTGATATCAGCGGTCGGGAACGAGACGCTGTTCTTAAGGGTAGCGAGGAAAACTTGCGGAACCGACGACGGAGAGACAGAGGGAAACGGCTGGGCGCGAGAAGGAGAGGTCGTTACAAATCAACTTTTATACCGGAGGAGAGGTAAAAAAAAGTTCATTATTGGTTCCCCGTAAAAAGCCACGGATTCATCGCGGGGTAAGAGAACCATTCTCCCCGACTCGAGAAGGGAGAGATGCTTCCGTCGCGAATACGACGCGGAGAGAAAGGGGACGGTCCGTCGATTCTTCTCATTGCTGATAACGGATATCTCGTTTAGGTTAAACGAACTACATGTACCTCCGAGATAGACGATATTTCCCGCGGGTTTCGAAGCGAAACGAAGAAGCGTGCTGAGCAAAAAAATTCAACGGACATCTTCGCGAATCTATCGGAAGGAAGCGAAGAATTATAATTGCCAGCGTCGGAATGAGGGAGAGACGCGTTTAAAAATGTTCTCATCGTCCAGCTTCCACAAGCTCCCCCCCTGGCTTCTACCAGGCAGGGGGGTTGGTCTCGACGCGTGCAGCCAGCCCCTGTAAATCTACGCGGTGTCGTTTCCACATCCTGTTTCACTGTTTTCCACCAAATAATTTCAGCTTCATTCTTCATTTAGCTTGGCACAAACTGCCGCAAACAAGTCGGCCGCGGAGCCGGCCGCATTTATATTAAAATACTAAGAAAAACTTCCAGTCCGCCCTTCTTCCCTCGCTCGTCCGCCGGCCCCGTCTCTCGGAATCGTTAATTTTCTGCTTCCATTCGCTTCCCGTAAATCCCCGTTGCCCCGCCGCGGGAAACATATAATACGAGCAGGAAATGTTGACCATTATTTTCGGGACTCGTCTAGCGGTTTCATTAAAATTATTATTTCGATCCGCCCGTGTCTTCGCCGCGAACCGACGACACCGTCGTACCTGTTCCTCGACTCGCGTACCATTTTTGTTTTAACCCTTCGAGCGCTGCGTTGTCCGACGTTAAACGTGCCCCCTTGACTGATCACTCTTTACAAAAATTCCTATGCGCTACGTACTTTTTAAAAGTTGAGCTGAAATAAATTATGTTAATAACCATTTATTTCATTAAGCAACACAAGCAACAAAAATTTCGTTAAGCAACGTGAACAACATAACAATAGCGTGTAACAACGCATATATGGGTAGATAGCCAAAATCGAATGATTGTGCGAGAACCCATATATGGTTTCATAGCGCTCAAAGGGTTAAACAACAGACCTTGTACGAAATCATCGGTACCTGTATATACAGAAATTGAAGAGAATGGAATCGAGGCGAAGACTCGTAGCCGTTCACACGAGGCCGACAAAAAACCTCGGTCAATGGCTGGTCACCATGCACGATGATAGTGGACTTTTCGTGAGATCCGACCGGGTGCATCATTAAGGTATACCCACACGCGCGCGATACCCTCTCTCCCGTGCCGGGCGAGGAAGCATACCACGATTTTTTGCAATTACCCGGGTAAAAGAACCGGTTCCGCGATGGAATTAAACTTGACAAGAAATAATTTGACTACGTACGACAGAATTCCGAGGGGACGCGCGCAACGCGCTCTCGTATTAAATTAAAGGATGCGAGAGTTCTACGTGTAATTACGTATGCAGATACAAAGATCGCTTCCACCGATCGTTAAATGAGATTTACGAATCGTACGCAACGACTGGGAGACGTGTAATTAATAAGAAATTCTTATGCCGGTTACGGTAACGCGGGCATACGTACAGTCGAGTGTTAGATTACGTTCCATTATCTCCGGTTTGCTTTTATCAAAAAGAATTCGAGACCCTTAATATGGATTCAAAGCTGTTTGCACGGTGGACCCGTTCGAGCCTTACCGTTGAACCGCTTCGTCCACCTGCGATCCGCCTACGCGAGGTCACCATCCATTTGCCTACCTACCGCGATGCGACGACGCTCACAATGGAATAAGTACGTCCGATCGACAATAGGGAAGCGCGTTCAAAGAGACAACGTAACGTGATTAATGATATCTGGAGTCCGCACCCTTCACCGATTTCTTAAGTGGGAAGAAATCGATGTCGACGCGACGAGCTTCTGAAAATATTCTGGACCGGTCGTTGCCCGATATTTCATTTTCATTCCGCGAGAATTGCTTAAAATTATTTTTTTATGTGACAACAATCGATGCAGAATCGAGGAATAAAATATAAGGTAACCACTTTCGCTCGTTAATTAAGAATGCACGTGGGTGAAGAGAAAAAAAAATGTAGCGGAAACGGCGGAATGAGAAAAAGGGACGCGGTCGCAAAAATGTGATTGAACGCGGGGCGGCAAGGGTGGAAAAAGAACGAAACGGAGGACCGTGGACAGAGGAATTACGTTCAGTGGGCCATCAAGCGTCGAGAAGCGGTTCGAGGATCGAAGGAACAACGGAGCAAGAAAGCTTTCAAGCCAGCAAGAAGTCAGCTAAGCGGCGACGATCCCCGGTAACGCAATCCCGGTTTATTAATTTCGTTTCGGGGGCCAAAAGTTTTCGCGTTTCGCGAGACCCTCGCCCACCCTCCCCCCATCGGCCGAAAGGAGCAAAGGAGAATCACGTATGGAGACATTAATTTCTTACTCGAAAACTTGAGACACGAATTAATAGCGGGGAAGCGGTGTTCCTCCACCCCGTCGAGGCGTGCCGGCGACAGGATTCCCTGTTATTACACCGAACGTTCTACAAAATAATTTTTTCGCCGTTCCCCTCCTCGGCTCGCCGTGTTCTCCGCCTGGCCCGCTCCGGGTTGGATAAGATTAATGAGGCCGCGGGCAAGAACTTCGATAGGCGACTCGTTTCGCAAATTAATCTTGGACATTTCTTTAAAACGTATTAATAACGCGTTGCGCTATACGCCCGAGCTTCTTTCCCCTGGCGACGAACGTCATAAATTACGATCGCGTAGTTTTTTAACGAGGCCCTCGCCCCGAGTAGTTTCCTCGGGTATCGAATTCTCTCCGCGCGTTCAAATCGTTCCGGTGAAACTTCGTTTCACCCGTGATACGATTCCGAGTCGCGAGTCTCTCCGCGGCGAATATTAAAACGGCGCAAGAAGTAGCTGTGGGCGCCGGGGTACAACTTTTTAGCGGGACTCGAGGCAATCGCGTATCCTTAACATCTATCAGAAGTAACGAGTAACGCTCGAAGTATCTCCTGAAGCACACGGGGAACAAAAGAACGCGTCGCGAGGCGCAAGAAACACGGCTGATCACTCGATGTCAGCGCGGGCAAACGAAAAAGAAGAATCTCGGCGAGGGAGAGCTGATGAAGGAGAAGAAGAAGAAGAAGAATCCCGAAGGAAGACGGGAGGCGAGCGGATTCGAACGAATCGAAGGAAACATTGAAGTGCAACTAATTCGTGCTATTACCTGGGCAGTAGTACGGTTAACGTAATTACAAGGTACGCTGGTACGAGGTTTGTAGAGCCCGCGAAGAAGACGATCTCTCCTTCTCTCTCTCTCTCTCTTTCACGACTCGATCCCGAAGACGGAAGAATGATGATGCTCTACGTGCCTGTTGCTTCGCGTAGGACGCGTGGTTCTTCGAGAAGAAGAAGAAGAAGAGGAAGACGAGGAAGATACACGGGAACCGGTAAATGGGAGGAGCCATGGAGCCTTCGAACGGCGGATGTTAGGCCGGTGCACTTGACTAATCGAACGTCAAACGCTAATAAGCAACCACCGATTGCCGGGGCAATTTCATTCGACGAGGCGAAGCCGGGCCTCCACGGCTTCCCTCTAGTACTCGCTTCGCTTCTTTTTTTTTCTCTTTCCTTCTTTCCCTGTGTCCTCGATCCGCCTGGATCACAACCTGCCACCCGAGGATTCTCTCGTCTTCTCGGGAAATCGAATTTCGCGTTTTAATGCGCGCTCGGTGTTTAGGGTTCGAAACGTGCTACGGAGACCGCCGGAACATTTCACTCGAA
>SHCU01000172.1:106006-119424 GCA_004307685.1 Ceratina australensis | reverse complement strand
TTTTTTTTCTCTCTCCTTCTTTCCCTGTGTCCTCGATCCGCCTGGATCACAACCTGCCACCCGAGGATTCTCTCGTCTTCTCGGGAAATCGAATTTCGCGTTTTAATGCGCGCTCGGTGTTTAGGGTTCGAAACGTGCTACGGAGACCGCCGGAACATTTCACTCGAAACTGAAAAGCTCGCGGCGAAATAAAAAAAGAGAGAGTCGTGAGATAAGCGCGACAAGGCAATTTAGTCGTCGTTCCGAGCCGCGATGTCCGGCCGGTTATAAGAGAAATCGTTTCTTTCCGCAACAGCGCAGCGGCTCCCTGGGCGAAAATAACAAAGCGAGTAACGCCGGGTGCACGCATGTTCAGCGGCGTGTTAGCAGATAAGAAGCACCGCCGCGTTCCATTAAATGGATTTAGACGGAAATTAGGTTTGTTAACGCGCAACACCGAGCGGAACGGCCGCTGTTCATACATGAAGGATACAATTAGCGCGCTAATTAGCGCGCCACCATTTTCCGCGATCCTCGCGATTCTCGTCTCGCTTTCCGAACTAATTGTAGCCGGCCGATAGAAAAGCCGCGTTTTCAAACGCGTTTATACCTCGCCTAATTGCACCGGCGAGGAATATTTAATATCCCGTTAACCGTACATAGCAGCGAATAATGAAAACGTCCGCGCGGTTACCAATTATACGCTTTTGTAATTTTCTCGATCGTAATTGAGGTCGATCGAACACGATCCCCATCCTTTCGTCGTCACGGAATTTTCCTATCGCGTAAAATCGTTAAGCAACGAGAGTTACTCTCGTATTCGACGCATCGGAAATGGAAAACTCGTTGAACGAGATTTTCCGATCGAGCGTACTCGTCGATAGGCGCGGCGGTGTCACGACGAAATTGCTCGCTTCCTGGCCACGCGCAATTACACGCGGCACGATTTCAACTAACCTCGGGAAATCTCCGTGAGAAAGAAAACCGTGTCTCCGCTTCTCTTTCCCCCGTTCCCCTGTTGTTCAGCCTCACGGTTTCGCGTTCCCGCGGTGATTATCGATAATTACGTAACCGCGTAGCAAAGGCGGCGGCAGGTTCGGCACGAAATTCCGTTATAAAAGTTCAGCCAGAACAAACACTCGCCGGTGTTCGCTGGCGAGGGGTGGAGAAACGGAGAGAGAAAGGAGTCGGTCGCATTTGCAAGTAGATTATCGTTCCGAGAAGAGAGACCGGGACTTCCTTCTGGCCCGAAAACAACCGGGCGAACGTCTTTTGCCGCTGACGTTTGACAAATAAGAAACGGGGTCCAGCCGTATCATTACCCATCCTTCGCGGTGGATTCGTCCCTTGGCCGGAGAGAAGCCGGGGCATCCTCAAAAACTCTTTCGGCGATCTAATAACGTCGAGGACGCGCCGCCTCATTAGTCAAGTCCGAGGGCCTCCTTCCTCTCTCTCTCGCTCCATCGACCGTACGCTCGTACCCCCTCTCTCTCTCTCTCTTTCTTTCCCTATTACAAACCCTCGCGTAACCGGTACCACGTCGCCGCCGCCACCGCTACAACCTGTACACTGTATACCTCTCGTCGCACGAGCTGTATTCCTGTTTCTCTCTGCTCTCGTTTCGTTCTCGTCATCGCCTCGCTGGTCGGTGAAACTGCGCCAGATTCCAGATGGCTCGTGCTTCGCAGTTGCCAAAGGTTGACGGACCTTCAAAAATAAATGAATAATTCCTGGTGATTTCCTCTAATTTGAATTTTTAATTAAAGTCGATCGCACGTTTCAATCGCGACGGCGACGGAAAAAAACAAAACAGGCATGGGCGGAAAAAGGGGAATGAAACGACGTGTAATCCGTAATCATAATTCAAGCTGGCTACGTCGTAACCGATGACTGCTGCTCGACGGACCGGTCGCGGTCCGTCACGTCTACTCGTCCATCTCCTGAAATCGCGGTTCAACGCCGGAATTTTATGTAAAATCCGATGCGGCTGTTAGTTTATGCGGCCGGCATACATTGGCGGCGGTCCCACGGACGTGCCCTACGTACCAAACCTCGCCGCTTTTCCCCCGTTTCTTTCCCTTTCGCTACCCTACCTCTCCTCCTTCGGTCATCCCGCATCGTTGATATCGAAGCGTTCTCGATATTTTCGGCGCTGCGAACGAATTCAACGCCCGATATTCCGGCAGGAATTCACTATTTTTCGGGAACGAAGAAAATAAAAATTATATCGCGAATAGAACAAATGCAAAGATCGTTGATACTACCCTATGCTTGAAATTTTGTCTACGTGAAAAAAGACTGCTTGAACGGACGGGGTATCGAGATGGGAAAACGAATTTACATGAAATTACGCGATCGGGTCTCGTCACGTAGCCGTCGTATCGCGAGCAACGTGCTAGAAATTTCATCGCGTACCGTTTTCAGACGGACGTCCTCCGCGGGCAGGGTGGACACGAAAAAAAGAGGGCAAGGAACACGGAGTAGGAAGAGCAACGTGGAGGAACAAAGGGATGAGAACGAGAGACCGGGGTCTCGTTCCGCTACGATCCCGATCCCTCCCCGAACCCCGACGGATGGATGGATGCGAATGCAATTGTTTAATTGGGGAAACGGTACGTGGTACACGTATATAGACGAAACTGTTCGAGCAGAAGCCCATCCATCACCGCGCCGGAGTCGCCGTCGATTCGCCTGTCCCGCGATTCTTCTTCCTCTCACGGGACAAGATCCCGAGAGAAACTCGAGTCGAACGTACGCAAATTTTTAAACAAAATCTTCGCTCCGGCAATCGTCGATGCAACTAAATTTTAACTGATATTTAAAGTTTAATGGCACTACCAGCGAAACTTAAATCCGTGCTATTTCGGTTCGGTTTATTAAACGAAGGAAGTGGCTTTTAAATTGACCCGAGGCCTCGAGCTAAACGAACGAGGTTAACCAGGGACGCTTCTCCATCCTGATCCCGCAAATGGCATCCGCGTCCCGGGAACCCTTCCGGACAGACATTTAACCCGTTCCCGTTAAATACGCGAAATTAATGCAGCGTCCGGATACGGTTCGCCTCGAAAGAAAAGAGATCCTGCCGAGCGAAGGGAGGGCGTACGAATCTTTCCCCAGCTGGACGGAAATGAAATATCTCCTCGAATTCCTCCGAACAAAACAGCGTTATTTTATACGCGTTGCAACGAGGTCTATCTACCGATCGAAAGAAATCTTAATCGTAAATAATTTTCGAAAACGATACCACGATCTTTTCCCGAGGACTCGTATCCCCTTTCCACGCAGACGAAACTCTCGTTTCGATCCCTTTCGCGGACAACATCCCCGTGGCGAAAAGACAAATGAGCCCGAGGTGAGAACTTGCCCGATAAATACCGAAGGCGACACACTGTTTGACCAGAGAGCATACACCCTGGACCAGGGTAAGAAATACTGTGTCCGCATCCCCCTCTCCGTCCAGCCTGTCCACACGACCCGTGTTACCCTTCGCTTTACTACCCTAAGTTCGCTCGTCTTCCTAGGCTCCGCTCGCACACTGTCCTTCGCGAAATCGAGCGATGCGGCAACAACGAAACGTCGGATAAATAATCGAAGGATCGATGCGATAAGCAAGGAAATAGATAAATCGGTTTACTCGTTATCGAACCGTATTTCAGGTTCTTCGTTTCACGGCGAAGTTCCACATAGACGTAGCTCGCGCGCATAATGCGAGCCTCGGATGCGTGTTAAAAACGGGAGAAAAAAAGAAGCAGATTACGGCCACGGCTACGTTATTAATGACACGCGCGCCGCGCCGGCCGCATAATATTCATTACCACAAATAGTTGATTATGTACGTTGGCTCATATTTTACCGGTCCGGCCGACAAAGGACGTTGCTACGCGGCGGAGGCCATGACGAATTAATCTACTGATTAAAGCAATCCCCCTTGACACCACTGGCTGCTACCACACATTTAATACGTCACCGGGAATCAAATCTCGTCCGCCCTTTGCCGATTTTTTGCCGTCATCCCCGCGAAGGAGCTCATCGCTCCTTTTCCCTCGGCTCCTCTCTCTTATTTCGCCGCGAATTCACCGCTACGCTATCGCGGCTATCAAATCGAGCGCACGATCTTTTTCCCGGGTACTACTTTAATTGCCCGATAGTCAAAAGCGATAAACCCCTGACTCTCGCTACTTCCTACTGGAAATCGACTAAACGAAAGATCTGATTTACATCGAATAACCAATGAAACGAGTCAAAGAATTTCACACGATGGACACTTCCGCGCGTTGCGTTGTATCGGTTGTTCGGTTGCGAAACGCGGAGTAATTCGCTGTCTCGTTAGCCGCGAGCGTTATCGCCATTAACTCGCCGATTCCACGGTATCGTCGAATAGATTTTCTCGCCGCCCATGGAACGTTGATACGCGAACGCTGATGCGCAACCTTTGATCGGTGGGAGAGAAATGATAGCCGATGACGACCACCACGGCGCGCGAGATTGAGCGTACGCTCAAGCATCCGAGGAATCGTGGACTTATAACTACTATTAACGATTGTTGCTATCGCCTCTCGCGTCGATGAAATATCGCGTCGTGTTTTATGGGACGATGTAACGTGAAATCGCTAATGGATTAAATGCGTTCGACGAGTAGCCGCTACGTTACCGAGCGTTTCACCCGGTCGCCTATTAGCGACGCGAGCCGACCACGAAAACCCGGACGATTTGCATCGGGCAAAACGAAGGTGGGCGAGCATCGAGTTTACAAATCGATTTTAAATGAATCGACTGCGGGCACGAGACAGAATCGGGTTCGGATCGGTGATCGGCCGCGAAATGTCCGTTTTATTAAGACGCGCAGCGGGATAACTTATTACAATACGCGTAACAGATTCCGTCAATGTTTATAGCCGGCCGAGATTTCATCCATCACCATTTTTCAGCGTATCTACGATCATCCATCACGTAACGCTCCCGGAATCCCGGGGTGTGGGCCTGACGGCACGGCGCGTAACGTGGCCAACCTGCCGTCTCTATCTCTCTCTCTCTCTCTCTCTCTCTCTCTCTCTCGCACTTTCCTCCTCTCTCGAAGCTAACAACTTGTTCCCGTTGACACTATCGAAAGCGTAAACCACTTACCGATGATCGCGCACGATTTATCTCGCGACCGATCGCGATCGTCGATCGGGAGCGGCCTCTGCTCGATCAAAGAAACAAGCGTCACTCGGTGTCTCGCTAAGCGATAGAACCGATGCGATTAAACCTATGACCATCGCGTGGAATGTACTCGCGCGTTCGATCGCAATTTGAAAATAGTGTTTCCCGCTCGATGGTAGTACGGGCGGCTCGGCGAGGTTCGATAGTTATCGGCGGTGAAATTGACGGGCTCATACCGTGAAGGGGTGTGCGCGAAAGTTTTTAGCCTCTTTTCGAGGTTGAAACAAAGACGACTCGCGTGACCAGAAGGCGTGCCGCGCGATACGCTAGAGAAGAATCGCCTCGGCGGAGGCTCGACCAACCGGCTTTCAGAGCCAACGAGACCCACGATACGTTGTACGACGCAAGGTGTACACCGGGCACCTCCACGCGACGTGCAACCACCGCGCGCCGGGCGCGTCCTGCGAGCCGTTTGATGTTTCCAGTCACGTTACCCACGACTCGATATCAATTCGCGACGCTAAGTGCTCGTTCGCGTGCACGAGCTTCCTTTCTCGCGATGGTGGAGCTTTAAGGACACCCGCTTCCGACTCCCACCGTCCCTTTACCCCATCCCCCCTTGGCGTTTCCCTTTAATCCATAGAAAGATCGTCGGTGTTAACGATCGCGTCTAATCGCCGCGGACCCTACGATCGCGGCCTAGATAACGATAGGATAGGGCAGGGTGTCGCGCTGCGTCGTTACCACCCTCTCGTCGCTTGTCTCCGTCGATTTAATTCGATACCACGTTTTTCGTCGTCGGACAACGATGATTAATTTCGTACGCGTGTGAACGTTCTTCCGATTTGAAAATTATAATAAATCGAGTTCTTTTTCTCTGATCGCGATTCTATAATATCGTTAGAAAACACTACGTAAAATAAAAATGAGAAAGATACGCATAATCAGTCGACGAATCATGGCGACTCCATCGAGGTCGGTTGAAAAAGAAAAAAAGAAAATATTCGCGCGCCGCCCCTTTCAACGAAATGCAACGCGTTCAGTTAAGGGCGAACCTTGTTATTAAGCTGGTATCGCTGTCCGGTGATCGAGCCGGTCCTCGATGGGCTGAAATTGCTCGAATAACAAGCGGCAGCCACGGCCCAATGGGCTTCCACGTACGAAACAACCCCGTAATGTATACGAAACGTATGTGAAATAACCCCGCCGCGGCGTAATTATATGTGTGCCAACCGAGCGGTTATGTCCCGCCCCGACGCGACGTGTGTATTACGCGGGCGATCCCGAAAAAAAGATATCCACGACTCGGCTGGTTCGCGATTCCAGATAACCGGTACCCCGTTGACAGCTTTCTTTTTAAAGAAATAAGCGTACAGTATCACTCGATTCGGTGTATGACCGTCTATCACTAGCTTTTAGGGAAATAACGATTGGAACTTTTTGATACGACTATCTACGTCTCGTTATCTTCGAGTACTCAAATTAATCGATTTAAATGCTCATGTTCCAGGAATTCGTGCGCGAGACTATTTAAAACTGGATGAAGTTTGTTCTCTCTAGGGAGTAGAGGCATCTGCCCGGTAAACATTTTTTGCGGAACCGGGGTACAACGAAGAGTCGATTTATGCCGGAGCTCCGGAGAGATTCTCATCAGTAGGGCAGATGTCTTCATTTTTCTGACCGAAGGCTATCCTTATATCGACGTTACGATCATGGATTTCGTAGTCGGGGCGATCGCGGATTTTTAATGCGAGCATCTGCCCTTCGTGATCGTATAATCACCCGGTTATAAATCGGCCGCCGAGGCACTTATCGCTCGTGCTCTTCGCGAAAAAGGTAAAGACAACAACGCACCGTATAAAGCGTTCTGTAACGTGTCGAAAATGCAATCTCTTTTCCCCTCGATTACGATTCGGTAAATTGTCCGAGGTATTCAACGTAAACGAGTCTTAAATTCATAAATGCAGCTATCGTCGAGTCGCGCTGCGAACGGAATTAACGATACGTTTCTCATCGCGAACAAATAAAATCGCTGCTTCGCAACGGGGTAAGTACGTGGAAGAAAAAACGACGATAACGCCGAAATCGCTGACGGGCATAACGAAAAGGCTGAAAAATGCCGAAACCGCGAGAGGAACGATACGTTTCTCACGCGAAGCGTTCGCGCGGGCAAAGCGGAACTTATCTCGTCCGCGGGCTAATAGAATAGAGGAGCGGGCGGGTGGCTGGCTGGCTGGTTCCTCTCGGAGGAGCGGTTTTCTCGCCGATTTCCCCGTCCCGCTCCGCCGCTTTCGCGACCGCGGCATTCGAATTGCAAATACCAAAATGTTTGCATGTTGTCGTCACCGCATCGGTACCCCGAGGGGAACCGGCAGGAAGAGGGACGACGAACGGGTGGGAGAAGAACGGGGAGAAAAGAGGAGGAACTCCTCGAGAGGAAATGGAGAGGAACCGAGTCGAGTCTCAGATAAAGACGAATAAAAATAAGCGAGCGAGTGGAGAGATAGAGGGTGCAGGATGGAGACGCCGCTTCCTGCCCGAGGAACATTAGCGCCCTCGATACTCGACCCACCCCCTAACGTTTTGCGAAAGGGGCCGCACTCGCCTCTCCTTTTCGTCCGCGTGACAGACGCGCGGGCCACCCTCTCGATTCGGCTATCGCTTTTGTTTATTTCTTTGAAAAATATAACTATCGAATTTGCTACTCGCCGAAAGAGAAAGCATGCTCCGATGTCGGACGAGTCTCTAATGTACAGCTTCGGACAATTATTCTGAACCCACTACTGCTTATGCGTGAGTCCCCTAGCGAGACAATATTCCCAAGTACTAAGAAATCTATTGGTTTATGTTTCAATTCTCCAGGCTTAAGTATTGGCAGCATCATTATATGCCGGAGTATTGAAACATAAACCAATAGATTTCTTACTACTTGTGAATATTGTCACAACTCATACATAAGCATACATAAGACATACACAAGCATACATACACACAAGCATACATCATACATAACTCATACATAAGAACTCACACATAAGCAGTAGATTCAGAATAATTGTCCGAAGCTGTACAGTCTTTACTTGCATAAAGTTCCATTTATTCCATCTGTTTATTTAATTTCGTTATTAAAAAGTGAACGAGTTCTCGAGACATCGTGAAGAGATGAAGAGAGAGAGAGAGAGATGGGCGCGGTGTCTTTCCAAGGGAAACCGGATGTCTCGCGAGAGATCCAGTCGCGCGATTTGTCTCGCTGTTGCTCGTGTAGCCAAGTTATAAAGTTCCCCCTATCTGGCCCGGAGAAGATACGTCTTCTCCTCGTCCCTTTCGCCTGGGGAGCGTTTATCGCCGCGATTCCATATTGAAAAGCGCGGCTACAACCGCGCGCGGCACTCTCTTTCAACCTTTTCGGCAAACGTTCATTGGAAGATCTTAGATTCCTTAGCTAACAGACTCGCGTTCTCATTTTTTATAGCGCGCTCAACGACGTGCGACCGAAAGAAACTTGCCGGGGAGACGTACACGTTTATCGCGTACGGAGTTTTCCAAGAAATTTTACCAAGTTCGCGGGACGCGATGGCGGTGGATGCTGCGAGGAAAACGCCGGATATCTGCCGTCCGTCTATTACAGCGGCCATTTCGCCGGGGCCCGGACATGCTGTTCGCCGCATTACGATAATACATCCTAATAATAGAGTGGCCGGGACACGGGGAAGACCAAAAACAGGGAAAAAGACGGTGGATACGGTGCCGCGGTGTAGGATAAGGGGCCCATCCGATTGGATGCCCGAGGCCCCGTAATTGCGGCCGTACGATGATTATTGGTGCCGGAAGAAGCGAGGCCCCCGATCACGATCGGGACTCGCAAGGCCTCTATCCCGTGAGCCGATCGTCCCTTACCGAGCTAAACACACCCATTACGCTGGAAATGCGAGTTTGATGATTGGGTGCGAGACCGCTCTTCCTCTCTCTTCCTTTCTTTCGCGCGTCCCCCTTCACGTCGCCGATTTACGAAGCCGCGCGGAGATCTCTGTCCCGTGTTCCAGTACGTACGCGTAATGAATATACCCGGTACACCGGGGCTCTGCCGACGATACTTTGGACGTGGGAGGGCTCGAAGGTGAGTCGTTTCACCGACTCCGGTGGTACGGCATTCCGCTAGTCGGTTTTTATCTCGTGACGTAATCCGTTGGATCACCGGCTACGATGCCGGATAATTGTGTTCGCTTCGAAAAGCGTACAGTATATTCGATGCGTTTTCTAGGTCAAATCTTTTCATTCTCACGATCGTTTCTCACGGATTAAGATACTATAAACTGTCTATCTGGTTCCTACTGTTCTTCCGATCGTACGACGATCCGGGGAACGCCGGAAGTGTCGCGCTCGATAAATTTATTTCGATAGACTCATAAATTATCTGGTAACGAATTATCGAGTACGAACGATAAGTCCAGAATTATTCTCGCTCGTCCGCTTTCTTAGGCGCTTTAACTTTCGTTTAGCTGGACCAGTTTAACTGGACCTAGCTGGACCAGTTGTGACCGTGCACTTTTATTACGGTCAACCTACAATTAATTTCAATTATAAAAATATCATTGCCCTTTATGGGCCTGGCAGGTGCCTCGCGGTCACCAGGGGTCAGCTGTTTTTGCCCGAGCCACGCTCGCGGTTTCTCCGCGCGTCTTCCCTCAAAAGCATACCTCGTTGCTGAGATTAATTTTACCCCCGGAAGGCACGCTTGCCTCTCGCAAAAATTATTTGCATCAGAATTCACCATCGACGGTACCAGGCGAAATATATTCCGAAACAAGCTACTATGAATCCTCGAATGAATCTCACCCCTCGCTCGTTTCAACCCTTCGACAAATTGGTAACCTCGAAACGAGCTACACCGGCAATCGCCACCGCGGTTACGCGCTCTTTTTCCCAGGCATCCAGCAGACCGAGGCAACCCGGCAAATTAGCCGTTTAAAGTCCGTTTGCTACAATCGGTCGCGCGAGCGGGGGAGCTTTTCCGAACGGAGCGGCGCGGCGTTACATCGATCCCATTGTCGTCGCGAAGGCGGCCCTCGGGCCGGCAAGAAAAAGGCTCTATTGTTCCGTCGCTAATAGTCCGTTAATTCCCGGCGTACATTGTGTGCGCGCGCGATATTCCGGCGCGAACCTCTGGGGATCGGTTAAATCGAATCATAAAAGAATCATAATTAACCGGTCTTTTGTTGCCAAGGGAGAAACCGACCGCTCTCTTTCTCCGTCCCTCTCGCGCCTCTTCCTCGTTCGCCAAATTGCCACTTCCGACTTTCGCTGGCCATGGCCGCGCTAATTTTGAATAATACCTCCGGCCGGATGTAGATTTATAATCATAAACGACTTCGCTGGATCAGCTGCGACAATTATGACGGAAGATCAAGGTCGATCATTTTCCTCGCTCGCGAGCCAGCTTTATTACCGCGGCAACCGGTAAATAAAGATTTAATGAAAATATAAGACATAATCGATAAAGAAGAGCACGTCAACCCTTCTGGTTAATTCGTTAATCTCGAGGTTAGAACGGGGCTTAGGCTGATCCTGATTCACCTCCGGATCGCTACCGATTTACCGAACGGTGATATATCGCGTTCAACCGTAGCCGAGGAGATTCTCGAGATTCGAGCAATAAACTCGAGCAGAATCTGAATCCCTATTTTACTTAACGACCGGTCGCAAAGAAAAAAGAGATAGACAAAAAGAGAGAGAGAGAGAACAGCACGAAGGCAGGCGCATGTAGTAAATTTAAAAGTAAAACCTCCGCCTTTGTTGCCGAATCCCGGCGGTGAAAGAGAAGGTTGCTCCTGCTCCTTCGAGCCATTCAACAGATTTAAATGGATCCCTCCTCCTCCCTCTCCTCTCTTTAGTTGTTTTAAAATACAGACGCTGCGCGGATTCAACGATACGTGCCACGGATTTATTCCGATCGACCTCGTTCCATCTTTTCTCTCTCGCCTCGCTCGTTTGTACGCTTCCTTCGAGTATCGAACTAGCTGACTGTTCTGTCACGAGTAATCGAATACTTCCCTGTAACCGTGCATTCTGCGAATTCTTAGAGTACATTATTTGACATTAATTATTAAAATATGAATCATAGGGTTGCGTACTAGTAATTGTTCGGATCTGCAAAACTCGTCGAATAATTCAGAGATAGGTTCGGCGATTACGTTTTCGAGGAACGTCTAAGCGCGGCCCCCAAATACATTATCCTAATGAATTAGAAGTCGGGGCCGGAGCCGATTCCCGGGACACGGCCGAAGTTCCAATTAACTTTAAGAATCAGGTGACATATTTAATTTCCTCGGAATAATGAGAGTGGCTTCGGAGGGCGAGGTACAGCCGGAAGGAGGCGCCCGGTTCCTCGTGCCCACCGGAGAAACTCGCCTCGAACTTATCGCGGGAACCAGCCCTTACCGAGACTTATTTAGAAAATGGAAAACGTTCCTCGTCAAACCGGCTGACGTTCGTTTCGTATGAAAATTCAGTGAAATCGAGTTTCAAATCGAGACGGTCCTGCATCCTCTAATTATAATGTTATTGAAAACTGTGTCGAGCTTGAATTAAATTCCGTTTCCAATCTTTCGAAATCGATGTTTCAATACGGTCGATGAACCCGTCGCTGGACAATTGGACGATTTCCTGACGGTTTACTCAAGGAGAGAGAGAGAGAGAGAGAGAGAGAGATCACGGCTGAAGCCCGAAAAGTAGAAAGTCAGCGTGGTTTTTCCGCGGGACGATTAGTCGCAACACGGTGGGATCGCGCTGTCACAGCAGGATTTTGCGTCAGGAAGCTTTTATCCCTTCGCCGAGGAGTAAATCGTGGCGGTCGGCTGCGTACGTCTATTTGTCACTTGGACCTCCTCGTGGACGTCACCACGGGGTAGACTTCCTTGCGCCCGTCCATCCCCCCTGGGAACACTCCATCTTTTGCTCCCGACCCCGATCCAACAGGAATAGAGGTTACCTTTCGGTAAAGAGGTAATTTGTGCCAACGGCGATCGGACGTCCTCGACGAACTTTTCGATTCCTGCGTTTCGGTGTTCTATCCCGTTTCACGCGAATCGATTAACGTTGATTCGAATTTCTGATACCAAGAAACTTCTCTCTAAACGCGAGCCGAAACGGGTTTAGGTTATAAAGGATTCGGAGGATACGAACAACAGCGTTTATCGAGGGCAGGGTAACGAGACCATCGAGTCGTCTACATATGTACAAATTTCCGCAATTATTCGTCGACTTACGACGTCGTTACGTCGCAATCCGAGATACAATAACGATCGGAAGGGATCGCGACTGCAATGTCGCATGAATTCTTGATCAACTTCGCGCTGATTACCCTTAATTGAAATTTTCATAAGCCTGTATCTAATCGCCCCTGCGATTCCGATCGGCCTAATCGTCTCTACCGATTTTACTCGCGTAGACACCTACAGCGTATGTACGTCGGAATGATATTCGTTACTTTGTAAACGAAACGATGAGAGTTCCATCAGCCCGGGCGTAATCGCTGCCAATTTATTTAACCGAATGAAAGAAGAAAGGGTTTCTCGAGTTCCCGGAATGCGACACGGTATTCGCATTACGCAACACGGTCAGCAGCTCGGGTGTTCGTTCCCTTAACGCGTGGCGTTGCGCACGGGACGTTTACGGTTAAGGTGGCCGGTTAAAGACAAAAGGGTTCCGAGGGATTCCGGTGACCACTGGAGAACGGCGGGAGGGTGAAAACTCTCCCTCCGAGGGTCAAACTTTCTCGACAATCTCGTAACGAGTAAAGCGAACAAGCCCCGTCCCATTGTACGATCGAAACGTTTTATTCTAATTGCGAACAAATGTAGAAGGAAACGCGTAGATAATCCGTTTCCAACTCCGATGAAAAAAACGACGAAAGTAATACGAAGCGTTCTTCGTTTGTTCAACGACTGCTAGAATTCAGTATTCGGTCTGGTACAATTACGAGCATGTTAGCTGGATCACGAGCGAAGAAAGCCGGTCGGCGCGACACGCAGAGAGGCTGAGGTGGAATACATACCGAAAAGGTTTTCGGGGATGTCGAGGGTTTACGAGAGGAACGCGGGACCGCAACACACGCGGTGGCCGAGAGCAAACCAAACCAAAGATTAATGCACTACGCTTACTGGGGCAATTTGCGCCAAGTGTCGGAACCCTAGAAACCTGCCCTCCCGGGTAGATTGGTGCCAGGGATCGTCCCTCTCCCGGCGACGACCGTTTGCCCTTCTTCGAAAAGTATGCTCCGCCGAAAATGCGGCGAGACG
>SHCU01000172.1:94852-104927 GCA_004307685.1 Ceratina australensis | reverse complement strand
ACGTCGTTTCAAATTAGCGGGCCTCGTCCGCTGTTTGTTCTACGTTAAAACTCGTAACATCGGAGGTTTGAAAGCGGAGAATGTCCCGACGATTACGCGAACTTTCGTCTCGATTTTTTCCTTCTAATCGAAGCTTACCGAAAGTCTGGGATGGGAAAAGACCGAGGTACGGAGGACAGACGGAGGGTTGAACGGGGGGTGGCATTTCTTGCGATTAGCGAGCGACTAGGGGAAGCCGCGCCGGAGTCTGAGGTTTTAATTAAGCATTCACTGCGGATGATATCGCATGCCTCTTTATACTTCATAGCGGCCAGATGTTGCTACGAGGGCCTTCCTTGCCTTAGGTCCTCCCTCCCTCCCTCCCTCTCACGGTGCAAGCGCGACGGAAGGAACGTTGCTATTTCGCTTTAATTATGCATGTTTAATTTGCTTATATCCTGACCGCCGCCGCTGATACGCGCCGCGACTACACGTTTCTACCCAGATTTCTACGCTATCGCGATCCCTATTCACCGAGATTCCCGCTATTCTACCGAGCGTCTACATCTGGAGAAGACGTTTAAAAATTATTCCAAAAAAAAGGTCGAACGCGTTATTAATTTTTGCAGAAAATCGGTAGAATTAAAATACGATCCGACAATAATAATAATGTGCACAGGAGAGAAAAAAGTATGGCTGTAAAAAGCATGACGGGACGGAAGGGAAACGACCGATTTTATTCCGAGCCTTTAACGAGCTCGCCTTTGGACTCGAGAAAGAAAAAGTTGGAAGGGTCGATGGGGACTCGTGTCTCGTGAACGAAGAAGGCTTCCCTTACGGAGACGAGTCGTCTCGGTGATCGAGTGATTGACAGATCGAACCCTGCTCGAAGACCGACGTTCCCTCGTGCTAAAATGGCGACGAGAGATGGTTTATTTTTAATGGCGGATGCGACCAGCCAAAGGAAACCGTTCGTCGAGACCATGATCTCGGGTAAGTTCGAACAAAACTTTACCATCGTGATGATTCGTCTCGTAGAAAAGTAAGTACGAAACCCTTGAGGTAACATAACTTAGGAAATAACAGAATTTTCATAGACTTTCAAAATGTTGACTTTACCATCGTGATGATTCGTTTCGTACAAAAATAAGTGCGAAACCCTTGAGGCAACGTAACTTAGGAAATGACAGAATTTTCATAGACTTTCAAAATGTTGGTAGAAAATAGGGTGAAATCTATTGAGAAAGAGAGTACCGGATCGAGGACACCCTTATTGTATATTAGGCACCTACGCGTTGGTAGATTGGGACGGGGTGGCGATGTCAATATATATGCAAACGCCGACATAACGATCTATCGGTACGTAAATATATAAGGGGCGCGAGAGGTAGAAAGCGTCGGGAAGAAAAAAGAGGCGATCGGGGTGGTCGATCGCGCTGAGAAGCCGGAGAGGGAGGCTGGGAAGAGCGAAGCTTAATATAAAACTTCGTTTCGCGATCGGCGGCAGCCGCGTAGGAGACAGAGAGAACCGACAGGCAGCCAGGCATTCCGGTATCGTAAAAAGAGGCCTCTCGCCCACTGAATCTACTCCATTTTTCTAGTATTAAGCTTACCAGAGATAAGATAAACTCTTGAAGTTCTTCGAGCAAGAAACGAGAAATTTCTCTGAGCTCTAAAAGAAAAAAGAAACGAGGAACACGATAATGGAAACATCGGAGATTATTTTTATCAAGACCCGAACAGGGTTGTTCGAGTTCAAAAATTAAAATAGTATTCCAATCGCTACGTGCATCCAGTGGAATTGGAATCTATGATCGATCGGGAGAAGAAAAATCTCGAGAGTCCCCGGAGGCGCGGGGCAGTGAGCCATCCCTCCCCTGGACCATATTCTTGAAAGAACTTTTCGTTCGTATATTTCGAGCATCCTTCCTACTTATATTCTTCCGCGAACGCGGCGGAAAGAAGAGGTAGAAGAAGGGGGTTCGGAAGCGGAACGGGCGCGGCGTGGTGGCATGCGCGCGATGAAACTTTTAATAAATGGCGTAGTCGATATGAAGTATAGGACTTTGACATATCGTGTGTCTGTAATGTATAGTTAAATCTGGCGGCAGATGTGGCGGCTGCTCGCCTCCCTCTCGCGCTCCGCTACTCTCCGAGCCATCCGCGTTCCCGTCCTACCCTCGCCCATCCCGGTTTCACCCTGCCCTCCTTCTCCCTCGCTCTCTGGTTCCTTCTCACCCCCGCATGTGCGCTGTTCGCCGAAAATTTTTCGATCCCAACCCGCTGCTGCGATTCGATGGACCGTGGCATGGATCGATTCGTTTCGGGACGAATATAGGATAGATCGCGCGCTATCTGTCGCAGAGAATTTTTTCAGGGGTCAATGTCTTCGCAAACAGATCGGGAGTCGAATTTTAATAACCGTTGAGCTAATGCGTAGGTAACGCGTCTAAATAAATTTGTAGCCCCGTACCCTATTACCGATCCATCAACTTTTTTTTTCTACGACAAGAGCCTCCTTCCATGACTGCATTTGTAATACGCGTTACAACCCGAAGAAAAACGCGTTCTGTCGTTTGCGTGCCGAGAGAAAGGAGGAGATTCATCTGCATCGTGGGGCGGTGTTCGTAACGAGGGTAGTAGTGCGAATCTTCTTTTTTTTCGCCCGGCGAAATAACGCGGCGAAGTTTTCGATCAAACCGGCTGTCTAAACGAGAACTTCTCCACAAAGCGGATCGGGGGTAATCTGTCATCGAAACTGCCCCGTGGTAAAGTCGTCGCAACAGCAGCCGGCATCCCCGGAAGCCGTTGCGACGCGTTTTCATCCCCCGGTGCCGACCTTGCCGAATTTACTGCCCTCGTAAAATTTTTCGACGATTCTTCTGTATCTAACGTTTAACCCGTCGAGCGACGTTCGGATCACGCGAACAGCCAAATATTCATCCTCCAAGAATTCTTCGATCCCTCGACTGATAGCATCTTGTACATGCTAATTAAAAAAAATGTCATGCTCAAATTTAAGCGTATCTATCACATCCGAAAACGTGCAAAAATCGAAGAGAAAATAGTGTCCATCCTCCACCAGTCAAAGATCCTAGCAAAATCGAATAAAATACCGAAAGCGAAGCAAACGTTTAAAGGCAAGCAACGAGCGGAGAGGTCTTTACCTTTCAACTTGCGGAGGAACGAGGAAAGTGGTACCGCGTGGCCGAGCACGTGAGAACGTTCCCCTCCACGTGGTGTACCGCCGTTTCACGGCGCGCTCGCGCGTACCGCCCACATCTGCGCCGGCACCCATGACCGCCCAAGTCTGGCTCGTCGGACCTCGTGGCGGGCCGAGGTCGAGAGAGTCGTGCGAGCGCACTCGAGCGCCTCGGCGAGCGGCTCCGAACCGAAGAGAAGAGTTTGATCGCGTCCGTGCCCCGACCCGTCCCGTCCGGGTTCCCGTGCCCCTTGGATCGCGAGACGCGCCGCGAACCGACCCTGTTCCGCCTACGACGCCAGAGGGACGTGCCTCCACCGTCGCGATACCGTCGCCCCATTGGTCGACTCGTACCACTGACTCCCGATCACGTGATCCTCCCGCAACCGCGTACACAGAGAGAGAGGAGAGAGGACGAGAGAATCGACGCCGAGCGCCGCGGCGAACCCCGACGCTACGACCGGGAGCCCCCCTATTCGCCGCAGCTCCCATCGCGAGGAAACGAGACGGTAGTGACAACAGAGATACGGCACCGGGAACACCGGAGCGAGCGAAAAAGACCGGCGCCGCCGCCGATCTACGTTGAATTCGTCAGGGTGCCCGAGCAGAAGTCACCGACGCGAGGAGCTGAGCGAGAGAGATAGTAAGAGCAGTCGACTTTCCTTTCTGTGTACCCCGTTTCCGCCACCATCGGACCCGAATCCTGTGCTTCCCTTTCCACCTACCGTTCTCCTTCGCGTCTTCGTCAGGCGGTTTCTACTCGCGATAGTCGCCTCGCCTCTTCGGCTTCGCCCTTCTCGCGTACCACCTCCGCGCCTCTTTCCTCCTCCTTCTCCCAACATCGTAGCTCGCCGAGAGCGTACAATCGCGATCGCCTGGCCAGCCAGGCAGCCAGCCAGCCAGCCAGCCAGCGAGCCAGCTAGCCTGCCAGCTTAGGTTCCGGCCGATTGGGACACGTTTATGGTAGCGGAGTACGCGGTGCGCCGATTTTCCATCGATCACATCGTGAACAGTGTTTTGTGCCCGGGATCGTGTTTCTTTGGTGAACTCCAGTGCTACGATCATCTCCGAGATGACCAGGTGAATGCGCGAAGCGGGACCAGCCGCTATCGCTGGTTCGAACAGGGTCCCGAAGAGTAGTCCCCGATCCGTGCACATCGCGAAAAAAATCATTACACGAAGTGACGACTATGACTCGTGGTGTATCCGAGAACTCCGGTGTAAAATTCGAGGTGTAACCGCCGGTTGTTCGCGATGTCATCGACCCTCGATTGAATCCGTTCGCCTCTGGACTGTAAAAGGTTCATCTCGTCCGCATCGTATCCGATCGTTACACGCGGCCGAAACGCGAAGAATCGTTCCTACTCGTTCCATGCGTGAGAAACGACGGAACTCGTCGGATTCTCCGATAAGTTGGATCACGGCCGTCGCGTTCGGTCGATGCGCGGCAATCAACGAGCCGACCGCGAGAATCCATCGAGGTGTTTAAGCGTTTCCGGAGAACGCGTCTCGGAGACGTTGGTCCACGCGGGCGAGGAGGTCGCGAGCGTGAAGACGAGGCCGACGACACCCGTCCTGGCGAACGACGGAGGGGGTGGCTTCTGGCTGGCCACGGTGGCCGCGGGGGCAGGCGCCCCGGCCGGGCTGCCCCCGCACGGGACCCATCATCCAGCCATGGACCCGACTTGCGGCACCGCGGAGACCGGCTTCATCAACAGCCAACCGTCGATGGCCGAGTTCATGACCGCGTTACCGCAACTGACCGGCGACGCGAGTCTTCAACACTCGCCGGGAACCGGTGGATCCATCAGCCCCGGGTCTCATCATCCCGGGTACCACGCGATGATGGACCCTCACGGGGTCCCGGATCCATCCGTAAACGTGCCCGAGTACCCGTGGATGAAGGAGAAGAAGACGACGAGGAAGAGTAATCAACAAGGTGAGTCGACACGAAGGGATGAGTCTACTCGATACAAAATTCGATCGGAGGATTTCGAGTTTTTGAATCCGTCGTAAATATGAGGAATATATGAGGAAGCAGTTTCAAATTGATATCTCTTTTTTGAGAGATAAATGAATCGACCCAATAGCCATCCCGGTTGTAAGTTGAGAAACGCGATTACTCTTCGTCGTACGAATCGTGCTATCAATTATCCAGGGGCTCGGTAGGACGATTCGGGAATTCGTTCGAGTCAATTAAAGCTGGCTCGAAGAGTTCGGCCCGTATCCACGGACAATTATCGTCCCCGCTCCGTACGGTTTTACAACCCTTTCACGTTGCCTTAATGGATACAGATATCGCCCTGTTTGCAGCTCGCAAAGCGACTCGATTATTCTTAACTCCTGCACGCAAGAGGCGAGTAGGGGGTAGAATTGTAAATAATTGATTTAAAGTAACAAACTCTTGCGCTCGATTGACGTACGATTCGTTTTGTGAACAGAGTTGCTTGAACTCTATCTGAATGAATATACGGTACACGTTATATGAAATACAAATTTACGACGATAAAGATATCGAAGAATTCGGAGCTCGGAAAGGAAACGAATCGATTAACGCGTAAATTACCCCTATACGACGCGTTGTGGTTCGCCACGGGGTGTCCGTTCCCCGACGGCTAATGACAGTACGCGACCACTCCTTTTCCTTCGACATCCGGTGCTCGTCACGTGCGAAAAACCGCGCGTTTTCCCAAGCATCCGTAAACAGTCGTCGGCAAATTATGACGTATCGGCCCACGCGGACGGACAATCGACGAACTGATGGCCAACACATGCGGGCCTGCGCCGAAACCCTTTCAACGAGGATGAATTATCGTCTTCCGGGGAGAATTCAGTATCCGGTGTCTTCGGTCGACCGCAAAGACTTCCCCTTCTTTCGCCCCGGTCTCGGTTGACATCGATTAGCTTCTTGGTCAACGAACATTTGTCAGGGGTAATTGAACGATGACAATTACTGAAATTCATTCATCTCGCGTATCGATCCTGCACGATGTTGACTGCCATCGATGCCTCCTCGATTTCACGATGCAATACTAAAATAATCGGCCTGCCGTCTCTAAACGATGAATTCGTATGCGCGGATAAACAGAGGGCAGAATATCCAGTTTCCAACAACTTGTTGGCTATCGTCGTCCCATCGAGGACCAATAAATCTGTTGGCCCGCCACCACCGGCGATCAAAGGGGTGGCCGGTGCGGTGGTTTATGGACCGAGACACGGGCCATCGTGCGTCGCGTTGGATACTCCGTTTAGCCGTGGAAAGTCGCGGCCCGATTCGGTCGCAGGACACGTCGAAAAGATTAAGCGTTTGGCAGGAAGGTTAACCAGCCGTTGGCCAGGCGGTAACACGCGGAATCGTCTGTAAATTGAGCCCAGGGCCAACGGGAGAGAGCGTCGGAACGGCCATAACTCACCGTGGCTCGTTCTCCGCCACTCCGATCCTCTCTCGCTTCCACCCGTTTTGCCTTCAACCCTCTCGTGGCCTTCTCGGACCTTATCGTTAGACTAGAAACCCTCGCGATGATCCGTACAGTCCTACTCGATGCGACTGTACCGATTATTTCTTTCCTCGACGCGGATCACCGTAATGGCAGTGCATGTAAAACCGGTGAAAGAGAATGGGACGGAAGATAGGTCGCTTGATTTCAACAACATTTTTTACTTTCTCCATTTGTTCTCAGACTTTCTCTCGTTAGAACATTGTCACCGTCCCCGAGCATGTTAATCACGAAATCACGTTCTCGACAAGCGGAAAATTCTAATTTGGACCGGCGTGAAACGGCGTTAATTAGAACCAGGATATACGGAAACTTTCTTTACCCCGGGTGTCTCTTTAACAGGACTGCATCGAATCTCGTAGAGAGACATTTTTCAAAACCAGCGAACACGGATAATCCTTGAGATCGGCGTACAATTATACGGCAGCGGCGCGAGCATTAAGCATCGTAAATTAGCAAAGGGGACGACGACGACGACGACGCGTTCCTCGCCGCGAAGACAACATTCACGTCTCCGAAGAAGGAAGATAGCGGTGTCTCGCAGCGGGGTGGGACCTTCCATCCAGGGAAGGAGATAGCAACGAGGATAATGATAATCCAGCCTCTAGCCTCTAGCCGTATCCCGGAGGGATGCAGGGGATTAATTGACACATCGGCGTTTCGAAGGAGAGGGAAAGGTCTTCTCTGCGGCGCCTCCGGTTTGTCGGCGTGACTGATGAGACGCCTCGAACAAGCCGTCGTGAAAAACAGCAACGGATCCGTTTGGCTTTTTTTGCGGACGCCGGGCGAAGGTGGCGTTGCTCGTGATGCCGGTGTCGGTGGTGGATCCGGCAAGAATTACCGAGCAAACCATCGTCATCGTCTTTCCCTTCCGCGCGCGCCTTCCTGATAACTCCTCTAATCAGACTTCTCCCTCTTCGTCTTCCTCCGCGACGAGGGAGAAGCGTCGAAACGAACACGTCGATGTTACAGATTGGAATTTGATGCGAGCACGGTGACGGAAGGGTTGTCGTCTCGAGACGAAGACACGTTCCTCGAGAGGTCGTCTACAGCCGGCGTGGCTGCTAATTGAAATTTTCAGACGAACACTCGATGTCTGCCTGCTGAATTAGCAGCTGCGAAATTAGACGATGATACCGGGAATTATTATTTTTTTATTGTAATATCGTGATGTTCGATTGACGATACTGAAATAGCATTGTACCCCGTGCAGCTTTAATCAAGGGTAACGAGTGACTAGTTGCGAGGATTTTATTATGGAATAGTAATCCGACGTCAAACGAAGAATCGAGAGGAACCTTGAATAAAGTACGATAGTACTCGGCGGAACGAAAAAGCGGAACGAGATTCCCGTCGATTTCGCGATAAAGGTGATTGAACGATTAGAGAAGTCTGGATCGAGGAAGAAAAGCACGGGAGGAGAGCATCTAATTTAAAGATTCATTGGCAAGTAAATCCACGCCGAATTAGAGATAACTCTCGTAGGAAATCCCAGCCAGCGAGATCCTTAGAAGCCGCTGCTGCGTTTGCTCGGCGAAAGAGGAAAAGAAAACGAGGAGAAGACGAAGGAGGACCGCTCTTAAGAAGAACCTCGTATTTAACCGAGGGATAAACCCCGAAGGAGGAATCGTTTGAATTTCTATAATACAAATTTTGTTAAGTTCCAAACGAAGACGCGGGGACACTTTACGTTCACCTTAACTTCTGTCGAAGCAGAGAAATTTAGTAAAAATTATGAAGGATATGTACCAGTGAATTATAAATTATGATAAGTATGACTAAGGTATCGGAAACGCAAACGAATTGAAAGAGGGGAACATATGTTGGGCGGTACGACAGTTCTGAATTTGGGAATACCATGGGTGGCTGAATCGTGGAAAAGCAAAGAGCCGGGGAACTCGTTCGGTCATAAAATTGAACGATAGTTCAATCCTCCGACGTAAATCCCTACGAGCCTCCTCTTATCAGCTTCTCTTTACTGTACAAAACTCGAATCGAAAAGTTCCGCCGACTCCCATGAGGAAAGAGATATCTTCGCAGATTCTTCTTCGTGAAAACAGCCATCCGAATCCCTACTTAAAATTGGGACACCATTCTTTCACGAGCTCTCCGCTAGGAACGAAACGACGTTCCATCGGAAGTACGAGCGACGATCGAACCTCGATTCGCTTCTGTTATCATTTATTTACAGAAGTACCGAGGCCCGATAAAAATCGCTCTTCCTCGCCTGTTCCTCGCGAGTTACGCTAAGGGTAAGGGTATACCGGAGAAGAAATTTACGGTAACAGTTATCCGCTCGTCGGTTGGCAAACGTTCGCAGGAATCACGAATTCCGTGTAACGACACCCGGGTCCCCTCCCGCATCTGCGGTCTCGGTGTCGGAATAATAAACACGGCATAACAAATTGATAATCCGGAACTCCATAATCGTGTGCATATTTCGAGTCCCCGGGGAGAATCTGGTACGGCCCCGCGGTAAAAGAACTTTCCACGGTCGTTGTTGCGCCAAATGGGCCGCCGTAAAAGCCTCGGGGTTGCTCCGTGGAACCCTCTCTCCCCTACCACGGCATCGCGTCCTCCGCTTCCGCTTTCGAAGTTCGTCGCGCGACCTCCGGCCGCCCATCGGTTCCGTTGCTTCCTTTTATCGTTCGTTTAGCGGTGCATACATACGATCCGATGGTTTCGAAACGAGAATGAAAATGTTTCAGCCAGCCGCGTCGTCGGCTCGAAAGATTGATGAATTCGAACGGGTTCAATGAATCGCCGGAAAGTGGCGAGCGGAAATCTGATCGAAAGGGATCGCTCCTAGGGAGATGTAAATAATAGCCCGGTGGATACACGCTCGCTGAAAACGAGTGCTCGACGACGTTGTAACAATTGCAGTAACTCAGAAGAAGTAGATCTACTCTACTAATGGAGCGGTTGGCTCGGACTTTCAGACGAGGGTGAAACGTCGCGCGTACAGGGTAGACACTCGAATTTCTTTCACGCGGGGCGCATGCAAATCCGCGAACTGCAAAGTGAGACAAACCGCGATCGTCGGCTTTAATAATAATTTCATGGAAACGTTCCAAGAAAACGCGACCGTATTTTCGTCCCGCGAACCAGGAAACGGAGGTGAATAAAACTCTATGGTCGGTTCCCCTAATTCCTCGTAAAACGAAAATAAAAACGATTCGAAAAGAACGACACGTAAGATCTTCGTTTGTGTCCGATAAAATTTAATCCGAGGGTTAAAGCCACTTGATCCGAATCTTCCCACGTTTCTCTCTTAATTATAATGCTCGGTCCTGGAACGCTTTCGCTGTGCTTCACCGGTCTCACGAACTGCTTACGAGAGGTATACTTTCCCGGAGCAAAGGATGCTGGATCACGTTTTTACCCGTTTGAAATCGAG
>SHCU01000172.1:66873-88312 GCA_004307685.1 Ceratina australensis | reverse complement strand
ACACACACATACACCGGGTTAAGATATGAAATGGAATCGAGGTTGATCGATAATCGTTCGATGATCCGCTCGTAATGGGTAAGGGTTATTTTTCCATAGACGCCTTAATGGTATTGCGAGGGCGAGAGAGACCGGAGCGAGGCTCGACCGAAATTGGCCGGGCCCTTTGTATTTTGATTATCGTCGGATTATTTTAATCACATTAGCGCTCACCACGCTGGTCCGCCTGTTACACGGCGTGGAGCCTCTCGCAAAATCAATCTCGCGTCTAATGGGGAAGATGGCGCTTTTCATCCCCCCTAGAGACCACTCCCGGTTCCGCGTGCCACCCTTCGTTCTCGAGAATCGTTTTCCATCGACCCTGCTTATTTTTTACGCAACGATACCTTCGAATATTTAAAACGAATTGATTTCGCATCGGGCGCACAAAAGTTATGGATACAAAAATTCGATAACGAACCACGATCATACGATGTGATTTCTACGATTCTGAAAATGACGACAAGAACAAACGGTACGAGTACGCAAAAATTTATCGATAAAGAATTCGATAACGAACGACTATCATACGCGATTTCTACGATTTTGAAAATGACGATAAGAACCAACGGTATCCGGTTGCCGAGTGAGAGGAAAGGGAAAAGGCAACGCGAAAGCGGAAATTGATCGCGTTCCAAGGTTCCTCCCGGCGTTCGCGATTAGAATAAGCCGCGCGGGTACATAGTACACTGTAATTAGATAGGCTCGAGGAGACGACTCGTACAAATCGCCTGGGATTACGGGGCGAGTCGCGTGTTTTCTACGTGGACGTACGCGAGCGTATCCGCGAATGTTAGCCGGCGTCACTATCTCGAAATACCGAAAAAATTCTGACGGATGGACGCGATCGGTCATACGTCCGCGAGCTTTCTTCCTACTCGCTCGAACCTTCCTGTCTCGAGGCCGTGGCTCGGTCGTTTGCTCGTTCCATCGGTGTCGCGAGCTATTCCTCGCGTCACGAATCTATTTACCGAGAATCGCGGACTATTTCTGCTTACACAGTCCGCTGGCACAGGTGTCTCCCCATCACGAATACCAATCGCTTTTTCGTATCTGTGTTTCGCGCGTTACGACTATATCAAATTCCGATGTACGCAATTTCGGTGAATTCCGTATACTTCCGTTAGCTCTCGACTGTCACTGCAATTGTAACAGAGATCGGAGCGATGAATCATTCGCGAACTAGTGAACAGCCGCGTCGTGACGTTTATCTCGGCCAGTGGTATAGCACGACAATTTCCGCGACGCGCGGAAGCGATCGCGGTTGATGTCGGTACCGAGCAGAAAAGCAACAGCAGCTGTTACAGGTCAACCTCCGTTATGATACCTTGTGAAAATATTCGAAAAGGGTTCGTAGGAATGTAGTTACTTAAGGTTTCATTAATAAGCTCTTAGGATCTTTGTAAAATGTACTTCCCACGTTTCACTGGATTCCCTCCGCGATACGATCGTGGCAACGAATTATCATCCGAAAACTGTATACGAGCCGTGCGTTGTTATATCGGGAAAAAAAAGCGTATTCGTAAGATAAGCCTGTAGTACGGTCGCGTGATCGTCGTCGACGTTCGGCGAACGCGATGCGGGGCACGGGATTCGTTATCGCGGCCGAACGAGCGAACAGATTGGAATCGTAAAAATGAAGCGGCCGCCGCGGCACCGCGCGGCGTGTAACCGGCAATTCTTCCGAGCAGCACGGCAATGAATCAAAACGACGTGGCTTCCTTTGCCCGACGCGGAGCTGCATTTTTCCCCCGATTCAGAAACCCGCGATCCGTCCCCGATAAATCCTTTACCCGTAATTAGCGTCGGCTCGCAAGGTCCCCGGGACAGGTTCATACATTTTTATAAGAGCCTCGCTCCGTTCGACCGAGTTCGCGAGCTCGGATCGTTACGATACGCGGTACACTTTCTTCCACGGTCCTCTGCGTCTGATTACTCGCATCGTTCCACGTCTTTTACCAACGCTTCGACGACGGATCGTCCGATCGTTGACTCGTACCACTTGACATCGCTGGGATAATTCTCGTACAAATTTTTCGGGAAACAATCGAAGAACCGTAGAAACGTAGAAGATCGGAGAGATGTACGCGCGGTAAGGGTCGAAGGTGGTCGCTCCACCCCGATGATTGCAGGTTGCATCGGCACGCCTTTCGGCCTCGGCCGGCCAGTGTGCGCGCGCCCAGCCGCGAGATTCCCTCTTTCTTCGGTGCACCCAATTTTCTCGCAGGAAGAAGAAGAAGAAGAGGAGAGGAGAGGAGAGGGTGAGGAGGAGGAGAAGGTGGAGGAGTAGGAGGGAGAGGAAGAAGAAGGGCCTGCGTGCTATCCCGTTCGCGGCCACCATAATCGCGTTGCACGCGGCAAACATGGCCGCCGCGGTTCTCGTGGCAGCTGCATTCGCCGCGTTTCCACCGCGTCCACTCTTTTTTATCCTCTAACCCCTCTCTCTCTCTCTCTCACTCGTCTTTCCTGCCCTTTCATTAATTTTTCGTCGCGGTTTTCCTGCTTTTACGATCTCCTGCCCTCTCTCGACCCTCGCCGTATCCTTTTCGGTGCTCGTCGCCGTTCCTTTCGACTTTCTTCCTCCGCGCGCATTCTTTTTTTTCGCGCTCGCCCGGGTTTTTGCCCCGCGCGTCGTCGCTCGGTCAGAACCGACGAGAAGTTATGCTAATGCGGCGAGCATCGCATCGGTTTCTCGGAAAGGAACCCCGCGAGAAATGGCAGGGCACCGCGCGAGCGGTGGAACGGGCGCGCAGGAAGCCGGTAATAACAAGGTGCGCCCTGTCGTTACGCGGTTCTCTCGCGTATACCACCGTCGCACACGGATTATGTGCCGGCCCGTGCGGAGACATCACGCGTGCTGAACCCGCTCCTTAATGAACGGAAGGGGCTTCCCGCCTCCCCGGCATCGCATCGCAACGAAAACGATCCTCTGCACGCGAAACGAAACGCGTTCCCTCGATACCAGCGGCATGCGATTCCTCGATCGTTCTCGCCGACACGGGGGCGTTCCTGGATCTCATGGATCGTTGCAACTAACAAAAACGAAGAACACAGGCTGCCGTCGTGACTCGTCGATTAAACCAAAAATCATATTCAACGTTTAAATATTATATTTTCTGTGATACGTAATATGCGATATTAAAATCGACGTTGGTATTGGCTGGGAACTGGAGCAGCAAGGTGGAAAATATTTTGCGGTCTGTGGCCTATAAGTATAGTTCCTCGGGCAACACGATGATCATTCCGAAGCCAGTGTAGTTTCGTTTCCCTTGCTCTTTCTTTCTAAGATACACTTCGATCGTGTATAAATCTGTAATGAGCCACAGTTCACGGGACTACATGCCCCTCTTGTTTCTTCAGGCAATTTATCTACCATGTACGTGATAACCCTTCATCGAATAATTTTTACAGATTCCTCGAATAACGTCTCGTCGTTCCTTTGACCTTATACTTTGTCCCGCCGTGGTCGATTACACGCGATGGAACGAGACGAAATCGCCGGGCGAGGGACTCGTCGATCTCGAGAACTGAGATCCGTTAGCGCCGAATACGGGTTCTCTTCTACCTGTTTCGGAACACGGAACCGACTGTCTTCTCGTTTGTTACGAAGTCTCGTCGCTCATTTTTCATTCGTTTACGCGCGGCCCTCGGACGTCGAACGAAACGAAGAGAGACGAATAGGGAGCGAAGCGAAAGGGGAGAAGAAGGAAGCCGGCGCATCGTCGTCGTTGTTCGATAGAAGAGCGGCCTCTTTCCGCCCTTTGTTCTAGCCCGCAAGTTTTCTTCCTACGGGCCGAGGGGGAAACAAAAGACAAATTACGAAGACGGCCATCGTGCGACCCTTACCACCTGTCTACGGGCAACTGGACCGCCGACTCGGATATCTAGACGTCCGAGTATTAGAACGAGACGATAAAATCGCAAACTATTTTTTTCGCGATTATCCTAAAAAAAAATCGATCATTTTCATCGTACAATTTTCTCATTCCGCGAACCGCCGGTAGTGTTCGTGAATGTACATAATAAATTCCAAAAGACGGTCCGGGGTAAAATTAACCCTTTATAACTGTGAAAGCTTGTTTACTTTGCGACACTTTGTCATCTTGTTGCAACCCGTGAGGAACGCGCGAAGCGACGACCGACGGGTAGTACTCGTGCGACGAGTGACGATCCCTCTAACAAAACCACCGTTCCTCCAATAATGCCGTCCCACCGGCGGCGCTCTTTCCGCGATTTCTTTCCTTGCCTGTGTCACGAGTATTCCAAAATACGAATTCTATTTCGGTGTCGCCCGACGGTAACCGTCACTCGACGGCGCGCGGTCGAGATCCGAAATCCGACGGTTCATCCGGCTAGCCGAAACTAGAACCGAGACCGAAACCTATCGGACAACGATATTTTCGTTCTTAGCGAAAGTAGCGATTCCCGCGACTATTTACGTCCCACCGGCAAGCAGTTATACTCTCGCGATGGACAATGGTTTATTACGAGTATTTAATAATGGAACCTACGTCGTTGCAACNNNCTATTTCGGTGTCGCCCGACGGTAACCGTCACTCGACGGCGCGCGGTCGAGATCCAAAATCCGACGGTTCATCCGGCTAGCCGAAACTAGAACCGAGACCGAAACCTATCGGACAACGATATTTTCGTTCGTAGCGAAAGTAGCGATTCCCGCGACTATTTTCGTCCCACCGGCAAGCAGTATATACTCTCGCGATGGACAATGGTTTATTACGAGTATTTAATAATGGAACCTACGTTGTTGCAACAGAGGTGTAGAAACTCACGTGAAATTGATTACGTATATAATCGAAGCATTTACTACCGCGTCGCAGCCCGAATCGAAAGACGTTTTCATCCGCGCCGAAAAAAGCGTAGACGAGTAACGAACTTCTGACAGAAATCGTTCTCGAAAGAGAAAATCGTACGACGACGAGCGATAAATCACGGTCTTTGTACCGGGCTTCTCCTTCTTATTTTCATTCCTTACCGGACTCTTGCGTCATCGATGACTAATATATGTATGTATTCCTCGGACGTTACAGCGCGCGAGAAAGAATCGCTCGAAGGTCGTCGCGCTGCTCTTTTTACACCACCCGCTCGTTATTTGTTTTCGCGATTTAGGCTCGCGTAAAAGGGTCGACGGACAAAAGGCTCGCGTGCGACGCGTTTCTTCTCCCTGTCCCTATAGGTCGGCCGCAGGTATACGTCTTGGAACGTCGCGGCGGAACACACACAGCGGCGAGCGCGTAATTTGTTTTCTCGCGCCTTGAAAAACTCGCGCGCTGCGCGAAAGATTAATAGCTTTCGCCTCGGTAGTTTATATCGGTAATTCCTCGTCCCGTCCCGTTGTTTCGTCATTGTGCGACCGATTTCTTCAAACTTTTCCGCCGCGGTTTACGCAAGCGGACTCGCGTCGATTACGCGACGTAGTAGTAGGTGTCGCATAGGACGCGTCCCTCGCGACGTGTAATTCGTTTCGCTCGTGAAGATCGACGAGACTCGTGCGAAACGGTTTTACAGAAAAAACTACAATACGCCGAGTGCTCGTCATCGCGGGTTAAACGTTCATGTCGAAACGAACGAAAACCTCCGCGAGGGTTGCCGGGGGACAGGGACGAGGGTAAGTACGTCGGAGCGTGGAGCGTGGCAGAGGACAGAGGGGCCAATAGGCGTGGAATATCGGCTGATTGACAGGTCCGTCCAGCCAATCGCGGGAAACCCGAAATGCTGATGAGGCCCGCGTCAATCACGCGATACTTCCATCTCGCGCGCGGCACGCAGCACCCTTCTCCTCTAACCCGGCCTTTATCCCTCTGAAAAGCCCGGCCGCTGGATTTGCCGAGTTTCGAGCACGCCACCCTTCCTCTCTTTTCACCGCGCCGCTATCCCCTTCCTCCCGCCCTCTCCCCGCGTGCACCACCGTTCCCGTCCGCGCCAGCCATTCGGTTTCAATAATTATTATGGTTCACACCGGCGAAGACAAGCTGCGATTTCCCATTGAAAATTGTCGATCGAACGTTGTCCGGGGCTTACGCGAAAGCTCCCGGTATCGAGCGAGGCTATTAAAATCATTTTAAGAGCCAATGTAGAATGTACGGTCGAACTTCTACGGGAGAAACGAAAGGTCTCCGAGCCGGTTTCGAACGCGTGGTTAACGTTGCGGCACGGTAATGAAGAGTGAATGGGCGGATTGAAACTGATATGAACGGAGGGATTGCTCGATGGAGATTGCAATTAGTTTTACCGGGAAACGAACGTAACGCGTGGTAGTCGGTTTAATGGTTATTGTCAGTTTCGCGTTCCTCGGGTACCCTGGCCATTCGCTGGGACTACGTGTCGGTAGCATCGTTCTTTTAATAACGCAATCCGATTACACGGCTGCGAAAGTGTCAACTAAATACCTGTCTCGCGTCTCGAGGACTCGCTGTCCTACTAATACCGAGACGGAGTAAAAATAATATTCGTGGGAAAATGAAATTCGTAGGAGGATCTCGAAAATCATCGCTACTTAGTCGCTGGGTAACGAGGACGGATATTTCCACGACTATTGTGATTCCGGAATCTCTCGCGTTATCGTCGTTCGAGCAATATCGAACGCTGCGACGCGCGATGCGAATACGCGATAACGACGCCGCGGCGATACTTAATGGGACGAGAGGAGAGAATCGCGATCGATCGGTCCGATCCGCGGGAGCATCGGCGAACGAGAAAAAGTGGAATTTGCGGTGAGACGGGCGGTTAGAAGGTAGGGAAATAAAGAAAAGGGACGAAAAGGCGAGGTCGGTGAAGCGTACCGCGTTAAGTCAGACTTCACCGAAAGCTCGTTTTATCGGAGTTCTATAAATTCCGCGGAGCTTCGCTCTCTCCTACGGTGAATTCGCACGCGAAAACACAGTGCCGCTAATTTCATAGGAGCCCGAGATGATTTATGGTCGGTCGCGGCGGCGGCGTTCCGTTATTGCACCGGGGCCTCCGATGGAACGCGAATACATACGCCACGGCTATGGAGCGTAAATGTCGGCCGATGCGACGCGTTAATAGGCAGGCCGACCTTGACTTTTAACCGGCATAATTAACGAATCCGCGATGCGAGCCAGGAAAGAATAGGTATCTCTGATACGTTGATAGCTGGCCTCTCGGCTCTATCGTAACACTGTATAATAACGTCGCGATGAATGTATGTTCGTTTCGTAAGCCGAGTTCCCATTGCCAGACGTGAAACGAATAGAGGAACGAAGACGAGTGATATATGAATTTGTTGCGCCAAGTTCCGCGACGGGTTAAATAATCGTATAATCGTATAACTCGAATAAACGCGTCCATAGAATACACTTAATCGTTTCCGAGAGTCACGATCGACGATTACTTCCATCGCGAGACGTGCACGTACGCACGTAATATCGGGTCCAAACATCCAGGAAATTTATTCCCGAGAAAAGTAATCGTGCAGTGTCACGTGGCGAAGACAATGTTTTTAAACGCGTGAAACAAAGTCCAGACGGACGTACCGAAACCCAGCACGTTGGACACGTTGAATATACTTTTCGTTTACCGTAGAAAGACGCGTTCGCGAAGTCTTCGCGTCGATCGGATAACAGTATCGACGAGGGCAAATCCCGAGATGGAAATATCGATAAGGGCCGTGTCACTCGCGAGACGTTTCAACCCCCCCGGTTACTCTATGAAAACTCCACGCGCGGACTTAGACTCGCACCCCCCGGAACGTCCATCCTTCTCACCCTCCGGCTGCCGTTTCTTTTTTATCCCGCTCGTTCGAGCTCAGACGACTCATCCCGTGCCGCGTACGCCACCCCTGCGTACACCGCCCTTCGATATACTCGCACGCCATCAGGTAGTTTAGCATCTCGACCCTCGAAAACCATCGAGCCCAACCTCCCGCGCCGTACGTCTACGGCTCTTCATCGTTCTCCTTTTTCTACTACGTTCCGTCGTTTTCCGGAAAAAATCGCGCTAAGAAGCGATCGGCTATCGGCAGTGATACGCGAGACGGTCGATTGTTTGGAAAATTTGACGATCGAACTGTTCGGATAAACAGGGGATTCCTTGTATGTATTATCAGCCTACCGACCGACCCATCGAACGAAATAAAAGTATCGAGAAGAAGAAAAATGACGTTTCTCGGAACGAACGATTCAATTAGTCTCGCGACGGCGAGCGATTTGTTCTCAGGTGCGTTAAACGTCGCGTATCCAAGGCGAGCAACTTCGATTTTCATATAAAACAACGTCGACTGTTACGCGACGGCTGTTTCGTCATCGTCGAGGAAAAAGGAAACTCCGCTGCTACGCGGTCGGGGGGAGAAGAGAGTAAAAAAAAATATTGGTCGAGGAAAAAAGAACCGTCGCGTTGTTACAACGTGGAAAAAAATCGATGCCCGCGAAGTAGCGCAACGGCGAGGTTAATTGCCGCGTTGCTTTATCGGTCCGGCTCGCGCACGTTTCCCTGACTGAATTTCGCGTCAGACCGGAGACTGGCTCGGCACCGGCTCGAACGTGTGTACCCGGCTATCGCGACTACGCGCGAGCATACGGACTTTGATTGAAATATTACCCGCGCGTCAGCCGCTCGGTAAAATGCTGTAATTACGATAGAGGACTATTAATGATTGTTTACATCGTAGCCAGCGCGGATCGCATCGTTGCGAACGCGCGAGGCTTCTTACTTGGAAACCGGCCTGCCGCAAGGATCGCGATCGCCCCGTCCCTTCCTCTTCCTTTCCACGGACGGATCCCTCGTTATCTCGCGACAAGTTTCTTACCCGGATAATAATTACCAGAGATGTTTCGCATCGACAAGGAAATACCACCGGCTGGTGAAGTTCGACGAAAGTTGGGACGCGTCGTTCGACGCGTTCGCACGGACCTAGTATTCACGGTCTCGCTTTCTCTCCCTATACGGGCCGGCGCGCATTGTTCGCGCCATCGGCTTCCGACGCCACCACCCCTCGCCGAGACGACGCCTAAATGATCATTAATTAAGCGGCCGTTTGAGTGTGCCGTAATCGAGCAAAAAGCGAACGTTTCGCTTTTGTATCCGGATGGCAGCGCGCCGGTAGCTATCGTCGAGTGCCTGTTTAGGCCCTGGTCCCGGTGTTCGCGAGGGTGCTCTACCGTTCGTTTTACTCCCCCGAGCTCGACGGTCTTCTTCCCTTTTTGCGATACAACGATACGAGGCAGGCGCCTCTTCTCTCGCCTCGCTTCGTTTCGCTGTTCGAATAAGAAATAGAAAAACGCGTTTGGTTATTTTTTCAGAGAACGGGTTGCCGAGAAGATTGCGCACGGCCTACACGAACACGCAGCTGCTCGAGCTGGAGAAGGAGTTCCACTTCAACAAGTACCTGTGCAGACCGAGGAGAATCGAGATCGCCGCGTCGCTGGACCTCACGGAAAGGCAGGTGAGAACGAGTCGGAGAAATAAAACGTCGGGACCTGGTCTACTTCCACTCACCGCGAGCGAATCCGTTGTTTCCGATGATTCTAGGTGAAAGTGTGGTTCCAAAACCGGCGGATGAAGCACAAGCGTCAGACACTGAGCAAAGAGGACGGCGACGAGAAGGATGGTTCCGCGTCCGACGGCATGGAGAAGACGAAGGGCGAGAAGATGAGGGCAATCGACAGCGACGAGAAGAAGAGCTGTCACAACTGTGATATATCCGGCGTCGGAGACGTCGGCAGCACGTTATCCGGCGACGCAAGCGAGCTCGCTACGTCCGGTCATCGGACCGGGAATAACAACAACAACACGCCCTCGGCGACGAACAACAACAGCAGCAACAACGGTAATCCGGCTTTCAACGCGAACAGTAACGGGGCCAGTAGCGTGGGCAGCACGAACAGCGTTTCGAGCTCGTTCGAGAAGATGATAGCCGACGACGACTCGAGGTCTCAGGATGGTAGCGAGGTGACGTCGCCGAGCGTCGCGACGAAAAAGATCACCGGCGACGTGAGAATCAAGGTCGAGAGCGGTCGAAAGAGCCCGAACCCAGGGAAACAGCAGATATCGGTCAGCAAAAAGTCTCCGTCGGCTAACACCAAGGAGCTTTGCTCGGTGAACAGCAACGGGGTGCTGTTAGCGATGCCGGACTCGACCGTGAGCACGCCCGTGCTACCAGGTCAGAACTCCGCGAGAAGCCTGACGCCTTCGTCGACACCCGGGACTCCTGTACAATTACAACAAGGCAGTCCTTTGGGTATTCAAGCCGCGCACGCCGCGTACATGCAGAAACCTAGGAGCTCGCCTTCGTCGACGAGCTCCGTGGCAGCGGCAGCACCCATGTTGCACGGGTCCACGAACGCCGGGACCATGTCTCCTCACGGCGCGAGGAACATCGGAAATGGGCAGACGCATTTTCCACAGCAGAACGTCTATCAACCAGCGTCGGCTATCGATTACAGGAACGGAGTGGTGGCCAATAGGCAAACCGTTCCAGCGGTCGCGCAACAGACGCAATCTCAGGGCAACTATTGTTCCAGGGATACCTATCAACAGCCTAGGATCTCGTACCCGGGCGAGGTTCACCCGCTCTACGCGAGACAGAATCAAGCGATAGGGTCCAGGGTGGGTCACCATGTACGCTCGGCGTCGAGCGCCACGTCCAGAACGATGTACAACGCGGCTGGCATGCAGTTCCATCAGCAACAGAGTCAGTACGCCAACACCGGCGGAGAGTACAACGGCTACCCTCAACCGGGCACGCCTTATCACGCGTCTTATCATCACCGATCGGTTCAAGGAGGCAATCCTTACGGAGGCAATCAAGGATATTCAGCCGGTCAACACGAGCAGACCGCCGCGGAGAATTACATGACGCCAGGCAACTATGGTTACCCCAACAGCGGCGGCGGGTATCACTCAGCCGGCGAGAATTTGGTTTCTCACGGGCACGCCGCCGTGTCGGTGCAAACCGGTCAGCACTACTACACCGACATCCAACAACAACAGCAGCAGCAGCAGCAGCAGCAACATCAACAGCAACACACGGCCGAGGGCTACGCGACGCACCAGCAACCACCGATGCACCCGAGTTCCGGCGACTACAGGACCGGCGCCAAGTGTCATCCGAACGCGGCCTACTACGAGCAGACGAGTCAGTTGCAGCACGTGCATCAAGGCGGAGAGGCATCGAACATTCCCAACAGCTACGTGTCGTCGCCGGATCCATTCCCGGCGCCCGGCATGACCACGACCGCGACGGCGATCGCTGCAGCAACCGCGGCTGTTATCACGCCGCCGGGCACCGCATCCCAGGCTGACGGCACCGCGGAATCGTACAACTACGGTAACTTCTACGCGGAACCGGTGCACACTGCCGCCCCGCCGCCATCGGCGGACAACAGCAACAGCTCGTCGGACTTCAACTTCCTGACGAACCTCGCGAATGACTTCGCGCCGGAATATTATCAACTCAGCTGAGTCCACGAGACGGAGAACCCTTGTCAATTGGATTGGAGCGACGAGCAGTGCCTGCTGAACGCGTTGTACTGATTCCGAGCTTCGACCTCCGGCGCTCGAGTGAGTGGAGCATTCTTAACGCGGCAGACTATCGCAAGCTTTGCGATGATCGTGATTATGAGACAACTTCCCTGTGACTCACCGAAACGATCGGCGAGTCGTTCACGGTCGACCCGTAAGTTTTCACGGTTGGATCGCGAGCAACGCCCGAAGACTGATTTTTTTCGAATAAGTAGAGAGAATTATCGTGAACGATATGCTGTCGGAGGCGACGAGATAAGACTGGGAAACAAATGGTGCGAAAATTTGGTGATTATTATCGTGGGGAATCGATCCTGTTGAAAATTCGTTTCGGGTGTGAGAAGAAGATCGTCCGCTGCTTCGATCCGAAGCTTCCGCGAAATGGACGAGAGGAAACTGTTGATAATCGTGTGAAAGCGAGGAAGATCGTTGGAAACGTAGTTCGGCCAGGAATGATCTTCGCGTCGGCCGTCGCAATCATCTCCGTCCGTAACCAAACGATTGCTTCGCCAGATCGCCATCACCGGAGGGCGAACGACGTGCGACGGAAGTTCGTCGAATCGGCCGACGAGCGATCCTCAACGGTGCGACGTCGCGGACGCGACGCGGCGGAGCGTCGTGTGTAAATAAATTAGGGAATAACTAGAAGATAGAGCGAAGCGAAGAGGTGCAAGTGCAATCTTTTTAACGGGAAGAAACAATTTGTATAGAGAGCGCGGTTACACGAATTACGTGGGTGATCGGAGTTCGCACGTGCTTCGGGCGACATCGTTCCCGTATCGCGACGTTCACCACGCAAATACCTTGTTTCGGTATCTGCGCGAAGGCCGGCGAACGACGAGCAATAATTCTTAGTGAAATAATGCGTGTACATAAAAATTCTAGTGCGATAACGAGAGACGAAGGAAATTGTACCGAGGACGGAAAGAATCGCGTGTAAAATAACGATATAGGAAAGTGCACTCGCAACGAGGAGAACACATTCACAGATGTTCGTTTGGACGTTACTGCAATTATTTGTTCGCCTGGAAAAACTGTATAAACGATCCGTCGAAGTTTTAGTTTCGTTCGTGAACTTTTCGTTGCCACGTGTTTAAATCCGAGGGTCATCTGAATTTCTAATTGACAGAATGCAAAGCGAATCGAGTGGTCAAAGTGGCACGCGTCGTTCGATGAAACAATAGTTTAAACTTCACGAGATAGGCGACGCCGTAAATCTTGCGACAAAAATGTACAGGTTCCGTTGTCGATAGCTCTTCTCTGTATCGCGATACGCACTTTGCTAGGAGGTACGATTTTGGTATAATAAAATCTAGATTCTCGTGCTGGCAACATTCGACGGTCGACGGTACGCGAATATTTTTTTCTCTCAGCTGACACGCCGGGAAATATTTAATAGTGCGCCAGTGCTCGTATCTGGTCTGTATAAAGTAAACTGATAAAAATGTCATTTAGAAAAGAATCGCGAGTCGTTTACATACGAAAACTTCTTTGTACATAGCGCGCTTACGATAATCGTACACACGGATACACCTGTAAACGCGTACACGTAGATACACCCGAGTACACGCATCGCGTTTATTCGATTCTCGAGCTCTATCGCCGATCGGTAGGGGAGAGCCTCGGTATCCGATCAGCGAGAGTACGTAGAACGAACCGTAATCGCGAACAAAGGTAGCGTAAAATCGTTCACGCATTCGCAAATACAATTACAGAACTGTCTTTTTATGTTTCTTCGCCCTCCTCTTGTTCCGACAGTTCGCCTTTTCCGTTCGACGCTCATCCACGAACTATGCGGTGAAACCGATCGTAAGTGGACATGGAAATGGATGATAATAAAAGATATCATTACGAAATATAAACGATTTTGTCGTCATTGCCATCGTTATCCTTCCCACGTTTCATTCAATTTCCCCGCGATCCAATCAAAATCTACGACCAATTCTTTTCATCCCAAAAGAAAAAATAATTCATCAACGTGCATCGAAACAATCAAGAGTTTCGCGCGAGGATCGTTCCGAGGGAAAACGATTTCCGAAGACAGGGCACAATTTGCAGCTGCGAATCAATTTTAATGGGGTGATAAATGCGGCACATCGGGCCGCGGTAAAAATAATATTTCAGTTCGATCGCTCCGATATTTCGAGTCATCCATCATCGTCGCTTCCTCCGGCGAGACTCCCGGAGCCCTCGGAGGAAACGCCACCGATCCAAATACATACATTTCAGCCTGATCCTTCCTCTCGGACGGGAGAGCGGATTGTTAGCCTTTTCATAGTCGTCGCCGCGTTGCGTAGAATCGATACGCGTTCTGCTACGAGCGCGTCGATCGATATCCGTTCTCGTCTGAGGAAAGCTCGCTCGAGCATCGGTTCAATTTCGCGGGAAATCAGAGCTCGAAGCGGGAAGGAGCCACGAGACCGAGAGAGGATCACTCGAATCGAGAGAGTCCCGGTGTACGCGGGTTTCGTAGACCGGACGGGGCTGCGTCAGCGAAGAGACTGACAATGATGGATGACCGCGCGTGATGTGATGTGAGTCAAGCCCATACGATGCCGTGCCGTGCCGTGCCGTACCGTGTGTGCCGTCGAGAGCCGTACGGCAGTTCGTACGTGCACGCGGCCTCCCGTTCGAACGAGGCCGAACCGAACTGTTGCTATCGTTGCATCTGTGCGTAACACCCCAACGAAACGCGACCCCTGATCGCCCATCGCCCCTCCTCCCTCCCCGTAACCACCCCTCTTTCTCCCTTTCCGTGTATCTTCCTCTTTATTCGCGTCTACACCACCAGTGTCCGTATCTATCTCTATTTTTGTCTACGCATCTATTCGACTCTTTTCATCCATCCATTCCTCATCTCGTCTTCCTCCGGCTATCCTCCGTTACTCCCTCTGGATCCTGCGAGCTTCACCTCGCCCCCTTGTCGGGCTAATTTCTCGACGCTATTAACTTTTTCTCCGCGATGGAAACGCCGCCCTTCCGGCGGCTGGGCCCGGAAAAAAAAAGAGGAAAACCGGGGGAATCGTACTTTCGACGAATTCTTAGATATCTTGGTTTTTGCCGTTGCGCTCGCCTTCCCGCTTTTCTACCGTTACCTATCCTTCTGCTCGCTATACTTTTTCCTTCTCGTGGGAACTAGAGAAAGAGTCGAGAATATATCCAACGATAATCGTAAGAGAATCGTATGCTTCAGTTTTGGGAAACGAGAAGCGTTGCTTAGTCAATTGAAAAAATTTTACTTCACGGAATCGTCATGATATTTTTGCCGCGTATCCGCACGATCGACAATCGCTGAGGGTGGACTGAGGGGAAGTCAAGGGTTAGCAGCCCGGAGTCGTGACGATGTTTGGCCTCCCCGGTTCGAGCGTCGCGACCATAAATCTTACGATCGTCAAGGGACGACTCATTCACGCCACTTTGCTTTCCGACCGATATACTACGGTACCTACAGCTATGGGCGAACACCCGGAAAACTCCTGAATTCCGAGGACACTCGCCCCCGAACAAGCTGTCACCTCGACCCGCTGTTCGATCGCCTATTCTTTCCCACCTTCGTCCCGTTGTTTCGCAACTTTCTAATTGGAAAAGTAAAACAACGCCGAGATTTCTTTCAACGAACAACAATTTTTTTACCGTGCCCCCGACGAACAACTTTCGATGATTATTTCTCGCGGGAGAAGAAACACTCCGCGAGCGTGCGCCCTGAGAAGATAGATTTTTCCTTGGAAACGATTTCGAACCGTTCGACGGAAGGAAACGCTCCCGGATCCGGAGAAAACGTTCGACGTTTAGCGTCGCGTAATTGTGGGGCTCGGGCAAAAACGTAAATAACGAGAAACTCGTTTCAAAGGTGAAATCTCGCGGCGCGGTGCAGCGGTGATGAAACGCCGGAGATTTCGTGTAACGTGGAAAGTTAAACTGCAAAAGACATAATGTCGACCTCCGAGCAAAAAACAAAAAAGAGTTAGCCGCGAGCAAAAACCGCCTCGTGACCAATTCGATCGCTCGCGCTGTAATCTCGATATTTCGATGATGGAGCATCCCATACGAGCGCGACTATCAACGTCGATTCGTACGAACGTGCAACCTCTCGTCTCATCTTTAATTGTTTGGTCAATTTCGCGAAACGAAAAGGGTAGTAGGACTCTGACCGAGTCAAATTTCGTTTACCGTCGTCCGAAATGAAAGAGAAACAAAGGTTCCGGCTTCTTCTTCTTCTTCTTTTTCTGAACCGGAGAGAAATGTCGTTAACGCTTAAATGTTAATAAATGTGGATAGAGCGAGAGACAGCGGGGGAGAGAAGAAGAAGAAGAAGCGGATCCAGCGCGGTAGAGGCTGCCTCGATATCGAGATAGAAAGGGACGGAGCGGCGCGAACGTAGAAGGCAAGAAGTCGCTGGCGGCTGCTTTTGAGCCTCGGTTTGTCATGGTTCGCATGATAGATGAAGGAAGCCTCCGCGGTCTACGCGCGCTTCTACACCCTTATACGTGTACGTATACACGGTGTTAAAGTTTTCACCGCGGGAACACCTTGCGCGACACGCCGCGCCACGGTTACACGCCGCAAATAGAATCTTACGCACGGCTCGCCGCCACGCGATGTATCCTGAGCGGGGCAACGGGAAGTTATCGTTCTGCTCCTCCTACGGTATAAATACCTCGTTCTCCTTGGAAGTTATCGCGCGATCCCTCGGAATCGTGGAATCCGGAGGATCCGATTCGCCGGCCACTTTTTTCCGCCGGTCGATCAAAATCCGAGCGCGCCGGATAATTTTCTACCCGGCCCGGCGACGACGTAAGAAATATCGTATCTGGAAAGAGTCCCGGCACCGAAGTACACGGAGACTTAACTAAGAACTCAAGGGTTACCCGTTCGATTTGACACGTTCCATAAATCTCGATAGGGTAGGCTCGAGAGCACTCGAAAGAGGGTTACCCGGAGGGTGATAGATCCGAAAATCGAGCGGTAACCGTGCAAAACCATTCGGCGTCGTTTCTTCTTCGTCGTAGAGAACCCCCGCGCACTCGACGCATACATCGGTAAGAACGCGCATCGTACGAATGATTAGTTGCCTCGTGTCACGGCAGAATTCGAATATTACCCGAGGCCGCATCTTCCCCGCAGACGATACACTTTATTAATTACTCCGCATCTGGTTGCACCTACATCCAGAGTATACACCGTGTGCCAGATCGTCGAAAAACTGTTTTCCGAAACTTTAGGGTTCCTGAACGAGCCGAGCGATGCGAACGGTTTGCGCACGTCGAATGCAACAAGGAAGTAATTTACGAGAGGAGCAGGTAGGTAGGTCCCGATATTTGTAATTCTCTACGATTTCAAATACTGATCCTACGCGTATGGAAATAAATATGGTATTGGTTAAAAAGAGATGTAAGTGTAAAAAGTCGTCGGATAGATAACGGAAGCGAGATTTCTAGCGGAGAAAGGAGGCCCGCGTTGGAGATTCTTCGGGCATGTAAAGAGGGAGCACTGTATAACGGTCCTATAAAATGACTAATGATGTAAGGTGGGTGTAAAGTGAAGCGGCTATTGATTCGTAGACGCGTAAATGACACGTCTATCGGCTACCGAGGCCACCAGTCATGCTGAGGTTTTAACTCTTACCACGGGTGAACCCCCGAACGAACACACCATAGGGCTCGACGACCTATAGAGACGATGATAAACGGTCCGTGCCACCGCGGTGGCTGCGGTTTACAATTACCCAGCAATATTTTTACGACGCGACCGCATTAAGAATCCCCGTGGTCGTCGCGCCGCCGCCGCCGCCGGCCCCGTTCTCCTCGGTGTCGCAAGAAACGTTCTATCCGCTACGCGAAAACGCTGTGATTTCGCAGAAACGTACGATTTTTTCGCCGATCCCCGGGATTACCGTGATTTCATCGGAAATAATAGCCGCGCGGAAAAAGTTCTCGGGATCGGTGAAATTTTGTATTGAGCGTACGCGAACGGTCCGCGTGAACCGAACGATAACGTGTCGTTCTCGAAAAGGTAACGAACGAACAGGAGAAGGTGTTTGCCTCTGGTCCGACGCGGAATCCAATCAACGTCTCCATCGCGACTTGACCTTAACGAAAATTGGGTCGAGGATCCACGGAGATGATTAATGCTCGCGCTGATTAGTCTCGGGGTCTTCGAGAGACGAGCGAACGAATGAACCGGGTCTTCGAACCATTAGTCGTCCTATGATCTTTGTCCATCGGTCGGGTAACGTTAGATTGTTCGTAAGACAGGCATAAAATCATTTTAGCTCGCACAACCTATCCACCGACACCTTCGATTCCACGGAGAACTGATTGACGTTTATTAATTATTCCCGGCGGCCGGTTCAATTTTTCTTACCGATACTTCGAACCAGCCGCGGTTCATATTTTATCCATTCCGTTCTTTCACCGTTTACACGTACCTAAGCTTATTGAAAACTTTGTTACATTTTTTTAATCACAATAAAATGATAAAAATTGAAATTCAAGACTGCCACTGTTCCACGATTTCAACACTTCGAACGAATATCATCTATCCGTTCCCATTATCAAAAAATAATTCAACTAACAGAATAAAAATTAATCGATAAAAATTAATTTCTAATTTAATTTATTGCTTCGTCTGAAACAGAAATTTTTGTACGATCGCTTGTTGCGCCCAGCTCTCGCCGTTTATTATCAGTTACGGTTTGTTTATCTATGTTAACATGGCGTCGGCCTGTCTCCCCCATGAGCTCCGGTTGATTTATAGGCGGAGCATCTGACAGTGGATACCACCCCCGTACTCGGGACAACAGCTGTTTCGTTTCCTTCCACGATGAAACGTAAAGGTAGCCGCGTTCAACCCCATCTACCCTAACAGCTTTCAACCCTCTGCTACGTTCGATCTACTTTCGAGCCTCGCTCGAGCTACCCTGTTCCAGCGATCGCTGGTTCGACTACTTCCAGTGTACCCTCGGTGGGTCGACTGCCAGCCTAACAGAAGATTACACTCTTGTCGACTGCCGACAGCGAACCAATCGATCCCTACTTTACTCGCTACGAAAGGTACACCATCCGAGGAATATGCGGGTCACTTTTACATCCGTAGCTCGTAAAATAAGTATCTTGCATGGATAATAATTTTTAAAAAATATATACTATTGTTAACTATGTATTATAAAAATGTCAAAATTCTAATTAATGAATGATTGAAAAATGATATTGCCATTCTATTTTTTATACAGGATTCTTGACTTATCATGGGGGAACTGAGATTAGGGGTTGTTACCTCTTATTGTTAGATCACTGGAATGCTTAGGTATGATTATTGATTAATTATGAAATTGATATAACAGTCGAAACTGGATAATAACTCTACCACCGAGGAGATATTTCTTAGACTATTTTCTTAGAATAATGTAATACATCAATTGCAGTAAATACCCTTTTTCTACTTTTTAAACCGACGCGAAACTCGAAAAGTGTAGCCCGCTTCAAATCGTGTAATATAATTCGTGCCCTCTTACGTCTCTTTCTTCTTTTATGTTCGTTTCGAGGAAGTCTCCTTTGTGCGGATCCCGTCGCGTCAACGCGCGGCGGAGAGCCGAGACGCGTTTTCATTAAATAGAATTTCTTAATAGAAACTTTAACCAGGATTGGCAGCATCTGCGAGAGAGCGAACGGTCGGGCCGACCTTCCAGCAGCAGGGTTGAACAGGGGAGCCCGACGAAACGACGAACCCGACGCGTGTCGACGCCCGAAATACTGCCGTCCGATCGATCTTCGTCAGACTTGATTTCGCAGCGGTACAATCGTCCAACAAATAGAATTGTACGTTATACCCCCTGCCACCCTTCCACCCATATAGCCGTTCCGTTCCCCCGAAGAACTTCACAACTGCCGCGCTACTATGCTGTCTCGTTGTCAACAGCCCCTTTTTTCCCCGGCTTACGCCCGAATTCTTCAACTTTTCAACGTTCGAAACAACTTCATTTTTACGTCGCGATTCCGTGCGAAAATTTGGTACCTCGTCGTCGGCGAGGGAAAAATAATTCCGCTCGCGCCTGAAACAGTCATGCGATACGGAGCCCGAATCGCGCTGGAAGGTACGAGGCAAAACAGTTTTCGTTGCAACGACTTCCTCGTAACCGGAGGTATTATCAGTCAGCGATCTAGTCGACACGCGTAAGTGGCATGATTGATTCTCATCGTCGGACAGCCGTATTTACCATATTTACTAACGACCGCGCGTACGTCTTAATTAAAACGTTACCCGTGTTCGTACCCTCGCGAGCAAGGAAACGCTGGTAGCGTGTCGACTCGGCGACCCGCGACCTTCCGCATTTTTTTTCTACTCGCCACCATTTTGGTATTCGCTCTCGGTGCCGATATCAATCTACGCTGTTTTCAGCAGCGATAATCAACCGGCGCGTTTCGAAAAATAAATAACCATTTTATTACGCAATATAATACCGTACGTTTTTAAAAATTAACACTGCTGTCCGCAAGTCTAATCTAGATTTTTTTCGTGCCACGCCGGTAGAATTGACTTATATATTAATTTCGCTTAGTTTTTTCCGAAGTTCTCGTTTATTAATCTTATTATTAATTCCCATGTCTCAATCCTATCCCTCTATTTTCTCGAAATTGTTAGGATATACATATGCAAATAGGAGTACATCATTTTTTTGTATTACATGTTCATCTATTTATTTACTGCATGGCAGCAACGTGGAGCCATCGGCATTTACCCGATAGTTTTCGCGTGGCACCAACGTGAAGCCACCGGACGTCATAGTGTTAAGAACGGACAAGGCAGAACTTATTTTCTCGGTTTCACTCGAAGGATAATTCTCCAGAAGCTGGCAGCGTTAATTAAAATCGCGACGTCTGGGAAATATTCCCCGGAAAAGAGGAAAAGCTTCGACGACGGAACGAAGAGAAAAACGAAGGAACGAACGGATAGACGTACAGAATGGTAAAGGCAAAAGGAAGCAGTGGCAGCGCGAAGAATGTCATAGCTAGTTGTTTCTGGCCGAGGAGGGAGGCTGACACCTTCGTGATGGATGATCGTCGACCGTCCGCTAAAGCTGCCGTAGCTGCTGCCGCCGAGCCGCTGGAATGGCTGTTGCTCGTTGTTGCTTCTGTTACTGCTCCGAGTATCGGACAAACCGTTCTCTTCGCAATGTATTATCTAATATATTTCTCCTCGTAATTCCGTGTTGAATAATGGGTCAGCCGTATCCCATCTAATACGACTCGGACGCAGCGTTGGTCATAATTACGCGGAGGATACGCGACGAGACGCGGTTACGAATTTATCAAAAATTTACGGGTTCGCTGTTTCTATTATCTCTGCCGAATAGAATATTCGCAGCGTTAGTATACGTAGTTACTTCGAGGTGGAGAAATGGAGCGGAGCTAATTTTTCCGCGAGCTGGAAAGCACGGTTAAGCCCGGGGGCAATCGCGAGGGTATATACGAGGGGGGTAGCGACGGTGGCTGCGGAGGCGGTGGCAGTGGCACCCGATGCTCCGCGCCCCTGGGAGCGTGCTAATGGCTACTGACACACAGTTTTGATGGATCGGCCACCGCTCTTCCTCGACCGCGCTGTCTCGCTCCTCGAGCCGCGGCGAAATATGCGAGTCGGTTAGCCCGGCGATGTACGAACGAACGGCCAAGAGAGGAAATGCACGGACAAACAGGAAGACGAGCAGGAAACGTTATTGCGTCTCGTGCCGGGACAGGATCCCGGCGATGATCGATATCTGGGTCGACGAGGCGTGGCTCGACGTCTTACCGCAAATTTTGATTTCAACTATCGAATCGTGTTTACGAGCGACTCGTACGAGACGGCATTCGTCTTGGGATCGAATCGAACCGAGGAATAAGTTCAGTCGTTTTCGACTGTTGCG
>SHCU01000172.1:47489-64930 GCA_004307685.1 Ceratina australensis | reverse complement strand
GTCGGTTGGATATCGGAGGAACGAGTTCGTGCCAAAGTTTTATACGAAAGAGAACTGGCCGTTGTTCGATCCGAACCGATGGGAAAATCATTGGCAAGGAGTTGAATCGGGTTGCGGTATCGCGTTATCTCGAACGCTCGGGTCTAGGCCAGACGGAGTTTACGCGTGTGTATATCGTCTGGACGTATCCCGGCTAGTTAGAAAAAAAGGGAATCGTGAAAGGGAAGAGACACGGGGCTGAATGACACGGTCACCGAAAATGACAGGTACACGGCTTCGAAGAGCCGTGGACGTGGGCACCGATATCGCAACCGCATCTGACACAAACCTTGGTCGGCCAGAGCTCTCGGTCTCCTCCTTCTCCGCTATCTCTTCTTCTTCGTCTTTTTCCCCGTTACCGTCCCCATGTCCCCCCCTACGCGTCCGCCTGCCAATATGCCTACCTGTCAACACACGCTGCATTCAATTAACTCGGGGACCAGCGCCACGCCTGTGTAATGACGCGGAAATCTAACTTTAACCACCCCCCTTGCCCTCTACCCTCGCTCCCGAGAGTCGCGATTCGCTCTCTGGGACCAGGCGAGTTTCGACGCGGGAACATCCTAGAGTCCCGCGCGGATCTCGAGGCTAATTTTCGTAGGGCTCGACTCCGAAGACCTCGAATCTCGATACAACGATCTAACTGATCGAGAAAAATTCCGACCGGATTATACATATGTATTAACTGTGAAGAATCTCTTACGATCGACGACGAACTATACGTACTGATTTCAGAGGAGCAGAAAACGAATATAATATTCTTCTCCGATCTTGTTGGAGTAAATAAGACTCTACCGTCTAGGCTTCTTAGGCCTGTCCCCACTGTTATCTTCTAGATATGGGCATCAAAACCTGGTCTTAAGATCATGCATAACAGCCAAAGAGCTCAGCTCCATTATAGACATGCTCCGCGATGGGATTGAAACGCAAATCTACATAGTTCTAGAAGTTCTACGTAGATCTACATAGTATTACCTCCTATGATCAACATTCTTCTCATTTGCAACGTTATTTTCATTTCACGGCCTTGTCTTTTTCTAGTTATTTTTTGTTACTTTTTGATTGCATTTTATTAATCTAGAATTTTAATTCCAATATTTTTGTATTACTCTCTATTCCATTTATCGTAATGGGTTCCTAACTCGTTAATACAGTTACCATTATTATGAATATGCATTACGGTCTTTTCCACGTAAGATTAATTGAATGCAACGTCCGCGAAATCGGCAGTGCGCGAAAATTACGATAACAGTTATATCTTATCCAGTAGCAGTCGGGGATCTCGGCATCTATCATCGATAGAGGCTTATTAGTAGCTTAAGCACGGATTACAGCGAAACTGGTTGCTATCGGGGGCACTGCGCATTTCTCTCTTATCTCTAGACCGATAATAATAATTACGTATAAATATGGTTGACCGATGAAAACGAAAGAAAAAACGAACGAACGGACGATAATCACTGAAGAGAGATGAAAGAAAGTAGCGAGATCGAACAGCGAAAGGCGAAAGGGAAACGCGGAACGGGCGCGTCGTTCGAAGCTCGTTCACGGACGAATGAAAATTACAGGACGGTACCAGCCACCCCTTGGTTCGACGCGTCCATTCATTAACGCTTCGTATCCCGTCGCGACGTGCTGGTAACGAGCCTGTCATAATTACCGCGGGTAACTTTATTACTGCGGATACACGCCCGATCCTTACTCGGGTTATGATACCTACCCCGTGCGTCATACGGCAAATCGAGCGAGCAACCCTCGTTTGCACGAGGTAGTAACGCGAACCCTTACCACCCCCCGTCGAGCTGAATTTAAAACACTTGCCACCTCGAGTGTTTTCGTACCGAGACCCGATACGCCGTACCTATCTCCTTGCGAAGAGAAACACATTCCGTTAAAAGATATGAGAAACGAAAAAATAGCTGATTAAAATTGCGGATGATTTAATAATTCGCCAATTGCCTTGAATAGGCACGTGAAATTGACTCGCGGAGCAGGCTGCGAGAATAGGGCGAGCTTTCTCTTCGAAACAGCAGCTAGTAGTTATCTTCGATCTCGAAAGAGCAATTTACGAATCGAAAAGCGTTCGGCCGCGTAAGAACTCTAATCCGATCCGGATCGCGCTTACCCCGAACATTGGCTACCGTTTGCACGCACCATTCCGCCAGCCCGGATGGCTAATTACATTTATTCAATATTTATGACGATAAGATCTAGCGGCTGGTCCGTGAGTCAGGTTGAATGAAACGGCAGATCGAGTGCACAGTCATTCCTCGATCGAAAGCTTTCCTCGCCACCCGACTGACTTTCCTTTCTACGCGACGCCCCTTTATTACACATTTCCCTACCTAATACGTACGTACGTGCCTCTCTTCGCGTCGAGGCTCTACGTAAATCTTTTCAGAGTCGACTTATTTATGTATCGAATTAATAAACACGAGTCGATACTTAATGCAAATTCTTATTTTTAAATTTTAATCGTATTCGCGGATATTATTTCCGTGATAGAGAGAGAAAGAAGGAACGCGTGGATGCAACGGGCATTCGACGAAGTACATATCTCGGCAAATACTACTCGATTACTCGCTCGCGTTTCTGAGGCTAGGGTAGCGGCAATCGAGCAACTATCATACCCGAATGATCGATGACTCTATTGTGCGGGTTTTCCCATGTCTCCGCTACGATTTCGTTGCGAGCGGTAGGTACGGCTCGACGCGGCATACAAAAACCCCGAGCTGTGCTATTTTGAAAATGGCCGGAATTATGGAAAATTCGGGCCGGAAGATCGATCGGTTCGTGATTTCAACCCTATTACGATCCGATAGTTGCGCGCGTCCCCGGGATTTCGTGGCTCCGTCGGCCCGATCCTCAACGTTTCAACACAGATTCGGCGAAATACTGTTTTTTTTTCGATAAAGTTCACTTGAATTCGATGGCTTGTCAATTTTCTGTCGCTTGTTAATTTGTTTCAACCTTGTACCTCTTATCAAGCGAGATACGATCACTTCGATAAAGTCGTTGGAAACGAATCGTAATTTATTAAAAAATGTTTCCGAAATAAGATATTCAGAGTAATATGAGCGCGCTGAGATAGTAGGCAAACAACGGATGTAAACTCGGAGACTTCTCTGGGAGCTACACTAGGCGGAGCAGCAAGAGGCGCGAGAACTCTATTTCTCCAGAGAGACACCCGTCAAAAATTCCGCCCATCGAGAAGTCCTTCGTGCCTTTTATCTCGCGCGGTTTCCCAACATCTCCGGTCAACTTATTGTTGGGATAGAGACGATTCACCGCATAATAGCCAACTATCTCGCCTTTACAAAGACAAACTTCGCGACCGAAAGCGTTCGTCTCGTTCGAATGGACAGCTGTCCGTCCATCGGCAACCACCCGCAGGATTGTTATGACTTCAGACGTTTGACGGACAAAAGGATCCGTTTAAGTCGCAACTCTAACCGAGACGTTCGAAGTGAACAGGTTCGCGCGAGGACGGTAGCCGGTTCGAAGGATTCTCAGTCGAGAGAATCGAATGCACGGGTGCTCATGCCAATTTAGCGCAGAACTTATAATATTTAATCACTGCGAAGAGACATGTAAATGTATTTCATTCTCGTAGCGTAAATTATTCTGAATTCCGATTAATTCCCAAAAATTCGACGCCGATTTTATGATTCGACGGCGGAAAAGAATTTGTTGATCTGAAACGTAGCAAGTTCGACGTGGCTTCAAGAACTTCACGAACGAAACTTCGCATCCTCGAAGTTAGAGTCGGGGGTGGAGGAGCGTTGTTGTTCGCGGATAAAAGGGAACTGCAGCGGTGCGAAGGCGACCGGCGGCTTAGCATGACAATGCAGGTGCCTCGTCCTACGTCAAAACGCAGCGTGGCGCCAGAGAGGAGATACGCGGTCTAGGTAGTACCAGACCGATCGACTGGTTTCGTAATTGTTTAAGAGGATTAGCCGCGGAGCTCGACGAGTTTACGCGTGTCCGGATGGTACAGGATGATTGCCCCGTCGATAGTTATCCCGACATTAGGCTCGGTTAAATTCGAATTTACCCGACTTATCCTTGGGAACGGCGTCAAAAGTCAATTCGAAATTACACGGCTCGTCGACGAACAATCGTCCAAGTTAAGGATTCCGTGTACCCACTTTCAGTCGCTCATAAAAGCAACTACGCTCATTTTAATGAAAATGTAAATAAAAACTTGCGACCGGTATCACGATTGCAAAACTGATAAATGGGCATCTGAAATTTACTTAGGCAATATTGCGTATACTCGCGATGTAATCGGCGCCGATACGACGATGTTTAAACGGAGAGGAGAATAACGTACGATGTTGATGGGCGTTCGTGTGAAAGAGATTCGGCCGACGCAAAGCTGCGCCGGTGAGAATCAAGACTACGAGACGTCGTGGAAGTACGTGCAACGTATCTCCGATCGAGATGAAGATTTCCTGATCTCGATGCACGCGGGACAGAACGGAACGGATGTCGCGGGTGGCCGCAGGTGGCGCCCTGGCTATAAGCTCTTCTGACCGAACCGCTGATACGGGACCCTGGCTCGCCTAAAACTTTCACGGCGGAATGTGTCATCCTGTCACTGAACCCGCATGGGGTATCCACGCAGACGTCCCACGGGCCCGTCACGCGTCCCACTCTCTTCTTTCGCTTCTTTCTCCCGGTTCCTCTTTCTTGTCCCGACGTTTCTGACTCGACGATCATAGCCGATTCGCCATTGCATAATATTAGGCACGTCCGAGAAGACGACGATTATGTTTGCACGGTGGCTACTCGTCGTAGCTAAATAAAACTGTATCCTTTGTTACAACTAAGATCGAACGAACGGAACGATTTCGTATCGCGACGAAATTGAAAATTACGGGAATCCGAATGTGAGCTACCTAGTTTCGGGCGTGGAACGTCGCTACTTTCACGGCGTTGGCGGCAGCGCGTATCTGTAGATCTTGCTGGCCGTAATTAACCCATCAGCCGTCAGGCGTTAATGAAAGTGCGCGGAGACGTCGACGTGTCTCCCGTCTCCAGCGGACAGGTGGGACACGCGCGTGTACGCGGAAGAAGGACCGGTCGCGAAAAATAAAAGAGCGGAAACGCGATCGTGAGTGTATGTATGTAGGTAACGCGGCTCGGTAAGGGAACCGGGTACGGGCTGGAAGGAGAGAGGAGGCTTCGCCTCCGAGGAAGAAGGTGGGCACCGAGATATAATACTCGGCTACCTCTACCAGCCGCGATAAGTGTCAACTGCAGCGTGCCAGATAAAAAGACCGTAGGAAAAATAAAATTTATCCGCGGTGATCCATCATGAGGCTACGGACACCGGACGCGCAGACTCCACGTCCATTGGCTGACTCCACCCAGAAACGATCACGTGGGTGATATCAGGGACACGCCTCGCTTCGAGAAGGCAGCACCCTTTGCCCTCTGTAGCGCCAAAGGGAGAGAAATAGAGAGAACGAGAGAGAGAGAGAGAGATGGAGCCGAGTCGTAGGGTGCAAGAGAAAGGCGAAGACCTGGACGATGGAGACCCCTGCGGCTGCTCACCTGCGTGCAAGCCTTCGACCGTCCACCGTCCACCGCCTTCCATCGGGCCAGTCCACACCTAGCCAGTCCGCTACGGGGACCCTGATCGACCGGATCGACGGCTACGCGCCTCCGCTCTTCGCGCACGGTACGCTTAACTCGCGCGAGCAAACCGCGTTTACTCGCGTGACGGGAACTTGCCTCGGGTATCAATCGCGCGTTTCTCGACTCCTTGTACCCATCGGACGTGCCGGTAATAATTCGGCGATCGGTTGAATCGTGCTCGATGGTGCAGTGCCGATAAAGAGTAAAGTGAGCCGTCGTCTCGTGAGAATTTGTGTTGCGATCTTCGGAGGGACATTTCTACCAGGGATCGTTGTAATGGAGCGCCGATAGCGATCCGATACGATGTAAACCGTACGATTCGATTTGTTCGTTTCCCTTGGTTTCCTTTCGCGAGAAGCGGTCTAGCCGCGGGAAGGAAACGGCTGACGATCCGGCAGCAGCAGCAGGTGGCCGGTTGATGCGTTCGCCTCGCCGTTGCCGCCGCCGCCGCGACGAGAATGATGATGATGGACATGGGCATGTACGGAACTTACGCCAAGTCTGAGTCATATCCGAATTACGCGTGCACGGGTCAAGGGAATCATCACCATCATCATCAGCCCGTGTCCGTTGGCGGCCACGTGCCCGCCGTCTCGGCGTCACCGGAGCTAGCTCCGGTTCACTATTTTCCCCAGACGGCCGCGGTATCGCCGTACTCATCCTCTTCCACGGAGAGTTTCCTCGCCGCGGAATCGGCCGCGTCCTCCGTTACGCCCCCGCAGGGTTTTTACTCACCGACGGCGAGCGTGATAAACGAGGACAGTTCTACCACCGCGATCATCTCCTCGGAGAACGGATTGAGCTACACGAATCTTGATTACGCGTCCACCTCGTACGCGAGTCAGCAACAGCAGCAGCAGCATGCGAACGGTACCCAGGGATCCATGGATCCTCACCAAAGTTACCACGTACAACAGGCGAGCTACAGGGACGATCATCATCCTCATCGTCATCAAGGTTCGACCTCGGGGAACGATCTCCGTCAAGGATCGATGGTCCATCATTCGAGAACGGAGCACGAGCAGCAGTTGCATCATCAGTCTTCTAGTCATCACCATCACCATCATCGACACGAGCCGGTGGACTATCAGCTTCCGGTCGCCGGTACCAACTATCTTCATCAGTTACCCGCCGCGGATGACTCGATTCACTATCACCCGCAGATCCGACAGAACGATTACCCGGGACATTCCACCGGTCATTACAAGGAGGAGAATCCGGACCTGACGACTTATCACCCGTTGCAACAGTCGGTCCATCCGCAGCATCCTCATCAGCATCATCATCATCACCATCATCATCTTCAACAGCAGCAGCAGCAGCAACAGCATCCGCACGGGCATCATGGCCCTTCGCAGCAGCAGCAGCAGCAGCAACAACCTCACGTGCCCACGTACAAGTGGATGCAGGTGAAGAGAAACGTTCCCAAGCCCGTCGGTACGTACATACACGTGATCCATTCTTCCTTATTTCTTCATTCCGTGTTTGCGACATCGTAGGTACACACGTATCATGTTAAGACGATCGTGTTTTCGGGGTTTACTTTGGCCGACAAACATTTCGGTCCGCTCTCTCGATCGTTATCTACTTGAGAATCGACAGACGACCGGGAATCCATTCGAAAATGCTATCTTTAGCCGAAGCTACCTTTCAGAGCTATTCTTGCCCCGACAACTTCGTTAAGTCGTTAACAAGTACCAACGTAGGTTGATTCTTCTCATTAGAAAATTCCGTCCGGTAGGCATGACATAATTGACGAGGCGCCGAGACAGTTTCATTTGGCATAGAAATCGCTGCAGATGTTTGCGTTAAAAATGAGACGATCGAGGTAAACTCGTGTGTTTCGTTCCACAAGATTCTCCGCCATTTTCGTCAGCGCTTAGTCAGCTTGTTCTCAATTCACAAAGCGACAGTTTGTTTAAATGCCTCGAGACGACCCAATTGCCGTTCGTTGACGACTCTTTACATAAGTTTCACGCATACCGAATGGCCGTCGCCGATCCCCTCTGGACGATCGCCTGGGTGGCGAATTCGATTAAGATTGACGGACAACTGAAATGTGACGTACATCGTTGCCCAACGACCTACCGCCTTCGAAACGCAAACTATCGACCTAACGAGATTAATAAAACGCGACGCGTAATTCCGGTTCGACGGACGTCGTTGATCTCGCGCCTCGAAACCGATCGCGATCGTCCCCGCTGCGATATGAGCTATCGCGGAAACCGTTTCGAGTTAATCGCGAATTTTATCGGGTACGAAAATATTTTAATCTCAACAAAGTAGCCAGGTACGGGTAAACCGAAGTTCAAACAATGCTTCTGCGCGAAGAGGTAACGCCGGAGTACAAGGGATATCGCGGTCTGCCAGGTAGAAATCAAGATTGGATAGAACCGGCCTGATAACGAGTCTCTCCCGAGATAGAAAAAAATTTATCGGTATTTATATCGTTCCCGACTGAGTTATACGGTCACGTATTTACGGCTACGCGACACTCGTAAACGAGGATGATAAGATTGTGCACACGAAAGCACCACGCTGTTACGGAAGATACTCCGTGAGCTTTTACGACAATATCGTACACCGGTGACCATAAATCAACCGCTCGCGAACACTATCTTCCTCGCCTATACAAATTAATGCTCGACTGTTTCAACGAATTGGCCCTGTGAACGATCTATTAAAAGCTCAATCGAGATTTTCGCAAAGAATTCTTTCAACCTACCGAAAAAAAACGTCGTACGGTATACCAAGCGATCGAAGATCGTAGGATAATTCTAATGACCGAAGTACAGTTGTCAGCTTTATGTAACTTGATCTTCGATGATCGTATGATCACGATTGAAATTTTGTTATTGTACGTCTACCTAATTTGTATTTATCGGATGCCTCCGGGTCTTGCCGCGTTACAATAAAAAGGGGATTTATCATTTTTATTACGTAGTGACTGATCGAGGTTCGGATCGTCTGATTTATTTATTTACAAGTACAAAGAATAAGATACGCGACGGCGACTTATCGCGTGTCGTCGAACAGTCGGTCTCGATAGGTGGACACGGAAAAATATTGGGAAGCTCCGATAAGATTCGCCGTTAAGAACGAAATTCTTTCACTCCGATGATTATCGCGAGGAGGTGAGACGCGCGCCACGTCGCGTCGTCGTGATAATAGGCGTCTTTTAATTAGGATACGATACACCTTTGCTTACCGTGTACTCGTATCATTTCATCGGATGTTTTTATAATTTCTAAAGAAGCGGGATAGAAGGAATCGACGGTGGTAAAAATTGCGTAAACATCGTAATCCCTTGTAATGATAGAGGTGAGAAGAGAACGCGAGAGACGAACGATTTGTCACGGACAGATCGGGTCACGCTTATGCGCGTTGCCAAGCATCCACCGATTTACATAAGTATACGTTGTTGCAATAGTGACAACGAAAAGGCGATGAAAAAACGCGGAGGCGATTTTCATTTTACGATCGAACGACAAAAAAGTAACGGCTGAACCCTCATTGGGGAAACGTTGTCAAACCGAGTCAAAAACTTCATGAATAAACAACTCGATTCTCGTTATCCCGAGCAGAGATCAATCGAATTACGACGACTTAAAGTCGATTTCCCCGCCCAGCTCGAGCCGGTCGTGACGAACGCGCGGAGGCATTTTCCACGGAGAACGTCGAATGCCAGTTTCCGTATTACATAAACTGGAATATGGAGCAAGGAATTCCGAGTTTTAATTAATTAAACTGACAGCGAACACAGCGCGTCGGCTCTATATTTGTTTAACGTTAATTAATCGCCCTTAAAAAAAACTGATCTAGATACAACCGTTTGAAACGCGAATAATATCTTTCTCGCCTTGTAAGTGTATCTTTTAATAGGACGCGACATCGTGCCGTCAACGCGACGAGAGAGATTCAACCTGGACCTGATCCCAGAAAAAAATGAACACCCTCTCGATGAAGATGTTCCGGAAGTGGGTAGCGGGCCTCGAAAATTGAAACCGAGGTGTCGCGGAGAGCGATACGAAGCGAGACCTCGACGAGGGGTTTTCCACCCTCTGGTAATTTGCTTAACAGCTAACGGGGTCGGGTTCTCGAGAGCGGCTTAAGCCTAGTCCCGTTGAACGGGAGCTTGTCGGGATTACCAGCGTTTCGCTTAATAGCTCATTATAATCGAATTAATAACGCCGTCCGAGAAGTCGCTCGGGGTTGATGCTTATTACACCGAGACACGCGAACGCGAAACGGTACCGCTGAACCCGTTCTCGCTCACTCTTTCCATTCAAGTCACCGATTTCCGAACTTCTCAATAATTTCATCGGACGCTGATTTCACGTACGATAATTCTGACACTATCAGCGCCATCGCGACGAGACTTTCCGACGTTTCGATCAATCCGATTGAACCGCGATGTGTCTTCCCGATTTTATTCGAAAAAAGATTTCCACCCCTATCATAGTTTTAAGCATACTCGTAATAGCAATCGTTTGCAATAATTTCTTTGTTCATTTCGATGGTTCGATACGGGAAATGTTCAAGTTCAGTTCACGAATCTCGACGACAATCGAAGTACATAACGAGATGGGCGGAGCAGTGTGCAGAGGGATGTTTCGGGAGATTTTGGTTGGCGAAGTTTTTTGGTTGGTCGAGAAGGCACAATAGCAACCGTTTTTCCCTTGCTGCCTCCATAACGCGTTCCAGGAGGTCCACGAGGTTGTCTCTGTGGGGACGTTCGGCAAGGGCCACCCTTATTGGGGAAGAGCAAGGGCAAGCGACGAATAAAGGAGAAACTGGAGAAACGAATATCACGAACCTGTCAGCCATCCCGATTTATCATATACCACTCGAGTTTTTCTTTCTTGCAATCGATACCTAGACGAATCGGGCGTCACGCCAATGGGACCGACGAGTAACCCTTCGTACGAGACGATCGAGATTCTATGAATTTCACAGTTCTCGAAATACGTCCATCTTTTCACGGTCAACGTGTTATACATACCGTGAAACCGAAAAGAAATCCCAGTAACAGCAGGACGAAATTGTAAAGGTACCGATTGATAAAGTCGTCGATACGTAACGCGCAAGTAACGGTTGTATTCGTATGAGTAGCCTTAAGTACGCGGTGCAAGGTATATAAAACAGTGACCAGCGGGTAACAGAGTCCCTCGTTCTGTTCATAAATAACGAAAAATAAGTGTGTCGTAAAACCGCGATAAAACGGCAACAAACGCGACGCCGCGGCAATTAATTCCGCGTTTCATCTTACAATTAGCGCGGTCGCTTGTCGAGGTTAAGATAAGGGTCGAACTTGACTTCTAGCTTGTCCATTAAGTATTAAAACGGGATACAAGAATTGTGAAGTACACCGACGGACTAATATCCTTTAATTCGAAGCAATGAAAAGAACAATAGGAATTAAACGATCGCGAAGAATGCGAAAGAACGAGAACAGGAATAGTCAGTAAACCAGTCACGGGGATGTTTGCAACGAGAGAAATCGCATAGCAGGATGGATCGAGAGGAGAAATAAAAATTGATAGATGATAAGAAACGAAATAACACACGGCGCTGACTTCGAATGACGAGTTACTCCGGTAAAAAGACTGGATTATCGGGAGCCTAAACGTCCGCGGATGAACTTATGATTAGAACGAACGGAAAGAAGTTGAGAAAAACGGAAAACGCGAGTCAGAACGCGAGTGGATGGCAAAATAGAAGGAATCGAAGCGCGCGTACACGCGTACCTACTGGTAAAAGGAAAAGTTCGCGCACGGGGAACGAGAATGAAAACAGGAAGAGGCGTAACGCGTTACAGTGAGCGAAAGTCCATAGAAGAAAGCGTAACGAAATATTTCGAGAAAACGAGAGACTTAAAAACGTATCCAAACAGAGATTCGTTCGAACTCATAAAAAACAAGATTAATTTCTCGTTTTACGATTGTTACACGCTACGTGTTACTAATGACTCCTCCATCCCGTGCGTAGATACATAACGCTACGATCGAAGCACACTTTATCAAAACACTCGTGTCTCTGTAATGATCCGTGTATTGGGCTCGCGCGAGGTGTACTTACTTCTTGGCTCGTGGGGTTAGAAAACGATGTTTCGAGGAGCTAGAGGTACATTCGCGAGCGTATACACGGGTAGAGGTATAGTCGTTTCGCAGGAATCAGCGAGCGGACCAAGGCAGTCGAAGCAAAAGCAAAAGCGAAGCGATGGAAAGCGAGTCGAGCCGGACTCGAAGTCGAAGTCGGAGTCGAAGCAAGCTGGCTAGTGCCAGCAGCAGGGCAGGGGAGCGCGTTACGGCGCGTTGTAGGGCCGTCGGCGAACGCGTGAGTGAGTGGCCGATATCTCGCGAGGGGATCAGAGGATCGTTCGCGTGTTTCCACCCGGGGCTGCCACCCGCCCGAACTCGACACAACCCCGGATCCCGCAACAACCGACCCTGCCATGCCGCGCGCCGACTCGACTGCCCGGCTGTGCCTAAGTAAAACCGACTCTCTCTCTCTCTCTTTCTCTTTCTCACCCTCTTTCCCGACTCGGCAACGCGCTGACAATCAACGACCACCCTGTTGTCCACGTGTCTCGCGTAACGGTGATTTTCATTTCCGCGGGACTTCAGCAACGATGTATTATCAACTGCCCGCTGGCCAGAAACCGAATTTCGTTTTGTTGCGAAATTTAAGTATCGTTGGGAGCGAGATTGGAAATATGTATAGGCGCGAGGAGATCCGTCGATGATATCGGTTCTAACGACAAGTGGCATCGTAAATCGATTCGAACGAAGCGAGGTAAGACCGGGCTCGAAGCGAGGCCGATAAAAATGTTAGTCTTAATACGCCAAATCGACTGACCTCGGGGCCATAAATAAAGCTGACCGCACGCAACCTCGTTCGGCCACGCTGATCATGTCGAGAAATTCAGATTTTCGCCTTTACCAAACAACACCTTAAACGTCTGTACCTCGAGAAGAACAGATAGACGAAAAGAAGCAAACCAGGCGCGATCATACTCCGTTAATTATAACAACCTTATGCAACTTGTTGGATTACGAAGACTCGTACGATAAAAGCTATTCTTTTTTTCGATATAATTTATCTAATAGTAGATTACTTTCCTCGATATTGAACTATCAATTGCTCGTTGTCGATATCGCCCTGCAACGGACGGAAAAGTAATTTACATGACGTTTTTTCGAGGTGCAAAAAAAAAGATCGTTCTATGCATTAGACAGATAGACCGGCGATGATCAACGGACGTGAATTTTCTACGAGCGTTCGTCACAATCTTGTACAGTCAACGACGTGACTCGCGACATTGGCTATCGCGAGGTTGGAATCAAAGTGGCAGTCGCCGTACATCGCGGACTAACAATAAGAGTTTAAGAGGAGAAAATTGTGTCAGTGAAATCGTTTAATCGCTTTTTACGCGCGTCGACGCCGATCGAACGATACGAATTATTTATTCCTAAGTTTCTTCTATTCCCTTTTATCTATTATCACAACTGATCATTGTCCGCTTTACCAAATATCCAAGCACGTAGGAACGATCGACAAAACCGAAACCAAGAAGAGAATGTCTTCGGCTAGAACGTTATCATCCAGTTAAAACGACGGCACGAGTTTTCTTATCGCTAAATCGTACAATCGTGAGAAAATGTTTACACGGTCAAGTGTGCAACAGAAACGAGCGTAACTTCGTACCTTCTGTCTCGAAAACGAAAGGGAAACAGTAACGCTGTGTTGTCGTTGATACCTATCGACTAACAATACCGATTTTACGATACTCGTTACAAATCCCGATAAATCCTTCCTCGTACTGGCCTTTGACAAACGGGTTACTAGTCCGATTATTTATCGGTAAATCGCAGCGCAGCGTAATTCCGCGATCACTTGAAAAAATGTACGAAATTGTTTTATGACATCTCGTATAAGCCGGAGCTGCGAGAATCTACATAAGACATGTAAGGGTTGTAAGTTAATCACGATATTATGGAATATGGAGCAATAGCGAAATACTTTCATTTAGGGACGACCCGTTAATTTTAAGGATTTTACCGATGGCTTCGAGCATATGCTACGAAATTATCTAGAAGTTAGAGAAGGATTTAATCGTTGGAAGCTACGGATCAAATATTGATCCGAGAACAAAAGTCACGGTGGCGTTGTACCGTGTAATCGGATGTGGAAATCGGATAGATCGCAAATACAGCTGGATCCTTTTTTGAGCTCAACAGCGGTATTCCGTTTGAACGGATCGAGATAGTTTCGCGCAGGTATTTTACTATTCGATGAATAACGGCTTTGGAAAAGTCGCAAGAGGCGATCGTATCGAGAATCATGCCGGCACTGCGACAAGTTACGCGATTTTCAATCTGTAGAGGAACAGGGCCGTTGACAAGGAGGAAAATCCGAGGAGGAAGGAAATTGGTACCCCTATCGAAGTCCATCTTTCCGGTAACGTAATACCACCGTGGCTGCTCGCACGCACACGTTCCATCCCCTCTAGTTCCCTTTTACGTCATCTGCGCCCTGTGCCCTGTCCTTCTCCCCTCTTGGCTTTTAGCCTTTGAATAATATTTGAATTGCGTAATGCCCTGTCTAAAAGGGGGGGTCTCGTTCCCGGCCGCAAGGCCGGCCGATCCAAAGCGATCAGGCGGCGTCTTACGATTTTATCTAGGTGACTACCAAATTGCCGATCGCGTTATCTCGTAGAATTTAAATTTAATTAGGGAGAAAAGTGCGTCGTTAATTTAACCGCGATAATTGCATGAACTTTAAGAATTTTTTAAATATCTCTCCTGTTTCAACTTAAACGTACGACGACTTAAATGTATCAACCTGTTCATGGAACCGCGCGACGTTACACGTACTTACATCGAGCAAGAGGTCAAACGAGTTCCGGCAAGCGTGTATTACAGTGGCGCAATCATTTTCTCGTGAACGCATAAATTGCGATTATCCGATTAATAAGCGCATCCTCGGAGAACCGGATCGGGAGCAGGAACTCTACGCGCTCTAGACCGAGTGGCAAGCGCCTCAACCTTTTCGCAGGACTCGATCTCGATTCATCGTTCGCCTCCCGTTTTACTTTTGACTCGGTTTTTCGCTCCGATCATCGAAGCGAGAAGAGATAGCTCGCGAGGCAAATCCGTGCTCGCGCACCACGCGACGGTGAAAAAACGTTGCAAAGACTGTTCGACGTTGCCCGTCTCCCGACTGTCGTGAACGTAAAATGGGTGTGCAAAAAGATGATAAACCGTCGTAGTTCGTACGATTGCTCGGCTACTTCGGGCGTCGTTTTCAATTACAGTCCTCGGGACTAGGCCTCGGTAGGCGCGATCAAAATTGCCAGCTCGCGAGTGTGTAGCCGCGTCGGACGCGGAGGCTTAAATAACTAGAATTACCGTTCCATCGACGATGCCAAAGATCGTTCGCGTGTAAGTACTCATACATACAATGCGGCATGTGAGAACGCGTGCACACACGTCCGACCTGCTTTTCCCGAGCCACTCCATTCGCTTTTTATCCGTCGGCATTATCCCTCCTTACCTCTTCTAATTTCCTCGCCCCCGTCGTTCGCCTCGTTTTCACTCGCAGGCGCCACGTAAAATAATAATATTGAGCCAGGTGAGATTTAATCGCGGAACCTTTGAACGAAGCCTGACTGGCGTGCATGCCCCGAAACCGCGGCCACGCGCTTACCTCTGCGTTTCACGCGTACACGTGTATTAGTCTCGGACCCCCGTACACGTGTAGTAGACGAGTTTAAGCGCACTCGACTAATACATGTACGAATATCCACGCGTCTAACGATTCTACGTTTGTTTCGTTTTCGCCCGGAACCGCGTGTTCGAACGTTTCGACCAAATGTTTTGCTTCGAAAAAAAACGCGCGTTGAATTTTTCTCGAGGCTTGAAGCGAACACTTATTGAAAAGCGGTTTAACATACTATTTGCCGAGTCTAATGACTCACCGCCGATCGTTGCGCCTATCGAAATCTTAAAAGCCCTTTTTATCGCGTTAACCGAATCGGAACGCTCACTACCGCGGCGCGGCACACGCAACGATTACGCGAGTTTCTTTGCAAATGTAAATTCGCGCATTTTCACGACGAATAATCACCCTTGACGAGAGCGTTCCTCCTAGTCGAAAAAGGTCGATGGTATCGAGCGATCGTTATTGGCCGTTACCAGCGAACGCGACGCTGATTTCTATCGCTAAGCGCCATTAATAATTTTAATCGCCGCTATTAACACCCATCGCCGAAGGAAATTCTAATTACCGGCGTGTCGCGGTCGTGCTTAATCGAAAGTGATTCGCTCGTTCCGACCGACCGACCGTTTACCTCACCACTGTACGTTTACATTACCGCCCATCGCTTCTTCGGAATTCGCACTTCCGAAGAAACGAAATCGGACCTGGCGGAAACCGATCGACCATGTGAATCCGTAATATTATTCGTGTAAGTACCCGTGCGTTTTACACGTCGATCGTGCGTTAACGTGTAAAACAAGATTCCGCGATTCTGGTTTGCATATTAACATATCGGTACGATCGGCTTGATACGTGATTTCCTTCTATTTCTACTATTTCGAGAGAACGACGTACCGCCAAATGCTTCACGTACGTTGCAACATTAACGATGAGAGCATACGCATATGCATAGCCAGGTAGTTAGCCGCGCATCGCCCTACCGTCGAAGTGCTAAATTGATGAATGAGTCGCGGAAACGGAAAGCATTTTCATCGTGCCCGCGGGCTAATAAAACTTGTCCAACTCGATTATTCGAGCCGAAGACGCGCGAGCTTAATGGCTGGCCAACTTCCAGGCACCGTCGTTTAAGTTCTAAGTGACGGATGTTTTTTGGCCCGGCCAGGAGAGATCAAGCATTGATCTTGGTCTCGTGCCGATCGCACTAAGCATTAAAGCACGGAAGAAAGGAAGGTGGCTAGAGGAAACCGTGGCGACGCGAAAAAGAAAATTGTGGCTCTAAGGCGGTGGCTTGACAGTTTCGTCCACCCTACGCCATTAAGTAAATTGACTTCCACATACCGGTAGACTAAATAACGATCTAATTTCCATAATGCGTAAGCGAGGCCACTTTCTTTTCTCTCATCTGGCCTGTCTTTTATCTCGCAGCTTATACACCGCGAACACTCGCACTTCCATTTTAATTTCTCAAATTTTTTCGTTAGATATACTTATACGGACATTTTTCATAAACATATGTAAAAAGCAGTTTAAAGAAAATCTATGCACAAGTACATAAATATATCTGACGCCGGTTCGTTCTTTTCTCGATGGTCAAAAGTGGAAACCTTCGAGCAAGGAACGTCGGCTAACGGCTCGAGTTTTCCGAGCGATCGTTCCAGTTGGCGGATAAATAAAGGGTTAAATAAAATGACGTAAGGACTCACCGTTGACGTCCGGCAACAGCTGATGCAATTTGATCCAGATTTAGGGCTTAACCCTATCTTCGGTCTCCGATGAGAGGGTGGACAGGTCTGCTCCTTAGGACACTGACCAGCTGTGTTGGACAACAATAAACGGCTGTCGGTCGGTGGGCGAAAATTAAGCTTAATTCTTTCGTGGACGCGTCGGACACGTACCAGGACGGGCAGCATTGACATCTGTAATTGAGAAACGGAGAGATGTGTCAAATACGTGTCCCTCTTAAATCGTACAAATATCGGTATACATATACTTTCAATTCGATCGATTTCTTAAACCTATTGTCGTTCGAATTAAGTCAA
>SHCU01000172.1:0-17527 GCA_004307685.1 Ceratina australensis | reverse complement strand
TCTGATGCTATACGTTTTCACGCTTTGCAGATTTCCAACTCGACGCTATCAAAGTTTTCCTATTTGACAAATTCTCAGATTTTAAAGATTTAATCCATTTTCGAGTATGATGAACAATTCAACAAAATTCTGATGCCATCTGACATTTCAAAATAATTCTCTGCTACAATTTAATGACTGATTTAAAGTTAAAATCTATAATACTACTTCCAATTCGATATAATTCTCGCTATGGAGTGTGCACATTTTTCATCGCGAAAATTAAATCAATATACTGCAACAAGCTGCACCATTTTTAAATATATTTTTAGTAGTATTCTTTTATCATAATAATTTGAGGCACGTGATGTATTCAATTCTTTATCTACTTTAGGATAGGCGTCAGTATGTCATTTAGGCTGTACTAGGAGACACGTGCAAATAACATAAAACGAAATCGTGGATTGGACGTGCGTCCGCGTAAACAGTCAGCCGATTCTTCCGATACCATTTTCCAATTTTCTCGTCCCGCCTCGAATAAACACAATCCCAGTATGGTTCATTCACCCCTGAGAGCGAAAGATACTTCTCGCAACCCTTGGTAAAAAGTTTTCGAATACGGTAATATTAAGTACTGAGATAAGAACTCTTAAAAAAACAAACAAAAATAAAGCAGTGCGTGTTAGTTCATTTTTTATATTAATACGTTTTTCATTTTTCTTTTTTGTCACATACTATGCATTACGTTTAATTAAAAACCTTTTCCCGGGTAGCAAATAAAAGTAAAAGGGAAAGGTACACGTCGGTTCGATTTTTATAAATTATTTCCCAAGGCAATTACGGGAATAGATTGAAAAGCTGAGAAACGGTATTGGTAGCGTGTAATTTACTTTGTATACTTAATTAATGAATATTTCAAAATTGATTATTACTGAGGATTAGAATGTTAAATGCTGAGCGTGAGCTTGGATGACTGGTTGAAGTGACAGCCCATTATCGTCCCGCGTTATAACACCACGGCTATCGAAACTTCCTGTACGAATTGTTTCGCCACGATTCATCATCCTGACACGTCTCGACTCCAAGGTTTTCCGGATTATCAATTTCCTACCTCGAGAGGCTTCTTTTCTTTCCTACTTGCGACTTAAATAGATCTCTCCCTATTCGAAAGTCTGTACGAGCCGGATTTGATTAAAATACATTGCAAGAATGGGGTGGATTTACAAAGTTCTCAACATTTCTTGCGAAGTATACTTGACGTAATCTCAACGAAAATAATACAAGTAAATCTCTAAAGTATATCATGTAAAATAATTTCATATTTAATCCTTCTATGAAAACGCTTCGAGAATATTGATTTTTAATCATTGATATACAGAAACATGTACCGATTAAATGAAACAACAATTAATTATTTTCTGCTTATCAATACAGTTTAAGTGAATCAGCAAAATTAGATTATTTCATTTTACACAAATTCTGTTCTGCGAATATCTTTTTTAATTAAATCCCCAAGTGCTTTTAATGAAAGCAACAAGAATCTTGAAAAAAAACAAGATATCCAAGCTAGAATACACACAGCTAATAGCCTTTCTGGTGGAGATTCAAGCTCCCTAGATGAGTCGTTTGATCCTCAATACGTTGTGTACAGTTCGCTTCGGGCAAGGCGCTGCTATTCAGTCAGAAAATGCAACCAAATCCGCCTACTATTAAATCAGATCAGTATCCGAGCTTTAATGGCAAATCAGTGCATATTACCGAGCTACTGTACATCCAAACACGTCATGTTCATTATCATTGCTGACTTCAATAAGAATCATCTGATTTCATTTTACTCATTAACCATTATTATGGATTTTAAATATGAAATCGAGTAAGCATTTACTACACTAACGAATAATGTAATTTACTATATGATTTGTTATTTGATTAATTATTATATGATTTATCACATAATTCATGGTTTGTATCATAATTATGAATTTGGAATACATGTCAGTTTCAATTACATACAATGATCATTAAAAAGGGACAGAATTTATAGACAGGAGTGTATATATTAGGGATGGAAAAAGTGGTTGTTCGACCCGGTGGTTCCGCGGAGTCATATTTCACCGTCGCGAAACCTTTTCGTTAGGAAAGTGCCGCAGCTCCGCTAGCTTTTTGCCCGCCTCCTTTCACGACAGAAACCGGAACAGGAGGGACGCGCGTGTCGGAAAACTTTCCCTGACTTAATCTTAATACCGACGTTTCGTCTCAGCAGAATCTCCCTTGTACTTGTTTATCCACAGAATGCTCGACGTGACACCACCATCGATTTCGTATTAATCATGACCGATTGGAATAAGTTTTTCTATTCCCAAATCCCGTATCAGAATTAATCGAATTTCTTCGTTACCTTATCCTTATCGTGCGTCAAGGAATTCACGTAGTAAATACTCGAAATAGTTTGATCGAAATCATTAAATAAATGATATAATCGTACAACATAATTATACAATAATTTATGGCGAATGTTTCATTTGAGGAACAATTATTTTTGTGATAAACTGCCATAAATTGTATCAATTATATTTTGGAAGACGACTGTACGAAATACTTGAAAGACACCCTGTAGACACGTGGGCAGAAGAAGGAATCTTGGCTGAAGATTTATTGGCCCCTCGGGAATCGTATCAAGCATCGATTCGCGTAACACCTGATCCTTTTTTGATGGCAAACTGGGTCTGCTGCAAACACTTTCGAGATTGCGTTCCGTCGCCTCCGTGAATCCAATTGTGTCCGTCGACCGGCTGTTACGATTATTCTGAGATTCTTATTCTTGAGTCGTCCCAAGAGAACCTTTGATTTGCATAGACTTTCAACTCGCGAAGTTGCGCATGATTCATTTAGGCGACAAAGGGTTTAATTGCGAGTGGATCGTAAAACGCGGGGAGTTTTTATTTAAGGATGATCGAGGCGGGGGAAATACGTGAGAATTTTATTATTGTTCACCTTGCTCGTTTATCAAGCCTTCGTGCTAATCGGAAATCTTCGTTTAAACGAGGCAACGCTTTTATTAATTAAAATCGATCTGTTTAATTCTGTCGACAGCTCATTTCTCGTTCAGTCCATTAAACGTGTTTTCAATCCATTTCGTCGCAGTGCTCCGGTTTTACTTTTAGGTGAACCACTTTAAATCCAATTTCCAAATAGAATAGCGAAAGAATGGTTACGCATTTCCATAAAATAATCCACGATCTACGAGGTATTCAATTGAGTCATGGTCAAAGAATCCTATTCACTGGGATCATCAACGATCTTCACAAATACGATACACAGCAAAATCGTACAAATTCCCTTTTACAATTTAAGGGTTAATACGAGGAATTCCTTTACAAAGATACGCGTGATGAGACAAAGGTACAAGGGGGCAGGATTTATGTGACGCGGATTTATAGTGTCCCTATAGGTAGTTTACGAATAAAATGTATCGTTCAGTTTTAACGAGGACGTCGTATTGTTACCAATTCCGTATACCTCGAAGTGATGAATAATACGTATTAGAACTGTTTTAATGAGATATAAAACCTGAAAAATCACATTTTTCACAGAAATTCACTGTTAAATTGCCACTTGACCGAACCACTCAAACGAACAGCTTTTTATATGAAAAAGGTGTTGATGCACCTTAATTATAAAATTCAGTGAAAAGGCTTAACAGATTCAAGATGAAATCGATAGAAAAAAATTTTGATTTTACATATGCATAAAACATGGACAATTTCTGATTCATGAAAGAATATCAATAGCACAAATATTACTATGTTTAAAGGGTAAGGCTACAATTCTGAAGTTGACAATTATTCTAAATGAAAATCAGGTTACTAGTGGTAATTCTAATTCGATCAAGTATGCAATGTGGGAACGAGAGAGATGGGAGCAACGAAGATTGAATTTTACGCGCGTGTCGGGGGTTGGAGAAGCTCGTACGGTGGTTCACCTCCTACCGGAAGACAACTTCCGGCACCATTCAAGACGTAAGATTCCCTCGAGCAAATTTCACGGGGGCTCAGAACCCGTTGGGATATCGATTTAATAAAGCTCGTACAAGTACTAACGTACCTACGTCTAGTAACTCCTTTAAAGTTATTCTATTAATTGCATGACTCACATACGCATGTACTTACAACCATGTAACAATTAAGTGATTCAAATAATGAGTCACGAACAGTCTACACTAAAGTATAATCAAAGTATATCGCGTTAGAAATTTACATAACCATTAGAATTTTTCTAAACAATATTACCGCGATATTTTAGATAAAATAAATCAAGAATAAGACAGCAATTTTGAAAATTCCATGCGATTTATCAGTAAACCGACGAGATTCGACGATGGATCGATTGGATTGCTGAAAATTATAGCAATTTCGTTGCCGGAGGCCGCCGCGTATTACGTATTCTTTGTTCGTCGCGACGCTTTAGTAAATGCCAGCCAGCGAGGGTGAATGCTGTTCGGTACACGGGTTACAGTACATGGTAGAGAACGTTATCCGACTTCGTTCCTCCTATCTGTCTCTCTCTCTTTCTCTCTCTCCCTCTCTTACTTGTCGAGTAGCAGGAGAGGCTAATGAGATTCGAAGTAGCATGGAATTTAATAACGTCGAATCCAGAAATTTCCCGGCGTAACACGGCCCACCGAAACTTTCAATTAAATCGCGCCCTTTGCTCCCGTTGTTGCGTTCGCGTAAACAAACTCTGATAGTGATGCTATTTTAAATCAGTGATCGACTTCTCTATTATATGGCACTAAAGTTTCAAAGGTTCGAAATACTTGACGTAATTTAGGAAATATGCCATCGAACGATGTCATATCTGCAATTTAGCAATTACAAGCAGCTACCGCGAACTGATGTATAAAGTTGAAGGACACTTGTCTCATTCATGCGTAAAGTTATTAAAATGTTAGAGACAAGAGGTTCGCATTGGATACTAGTTGATAAGCCACGTGTTGCCGTTCTATTTGACAATCGATTAATGTAACAGCTCGTGAACCGCTAATTGCTTCGGGCCGGCTTGTTCGTTGATCGTATATCAGCAGTAACAGCCAGGGAACTGTAATATTTCGCACGTTAATCAAATTTAGCAGGGATTCGATTGTACAAACGCGTCGATGACAATCGGCTGATATGAGAATTAGTCACCCGATTATGGGACAGGATACCTATAACTCGTCCCCGTTTGACAATTCCAACGATACTGCTATCGAAAATGAATGGTTCTTATCTTGAAATACGTTGAGGTACGTACCATTTTTTAAACCTTGCAAGTACTGATAATAATTAATGTCCTTGTACTTGTTTATCCACAGAATGCTCGACGTGACACCACCATCGATTTCGTATTAATCATGACCGATTGGAATAAGTTTTTCTATTCCCAAATCCCGTATCAGAATTAATCGAATTTCTTCGTTACCTTATCCTTATCGTGCGTCAAGGAATTCACGTAGTAAATACTCGAAATAGTTTGATCGAAATCATTAAATAAATGATATAATCGTACAACATAATTATACAATAATTTATGGCGAATGTTTCATTTGAGGAACAATTATTTTTGTGATAAACTGCCATAAATTGTATCAATTATATTTTGGAAGACGACTGTACGAAATACTTGAAAGACACCCTGTAGACACGTGGGCAGAAGAAGGAATCTTGGCTGAAGATTTATTGGCCCCTCGGGAATCGTATCAAGCATCGATTCGCGTAACACCTGATCCTTTTTTGATGGCAAACTGGGTCTGCTGCAAACACTTTCGAGATTGCGTTCCGTCGCCTCCGTGAATCCAATTGTGTCCGTCGACCGGCTGTTACGATTATTCTGAGATTCTTATTCTTGAGTCGTCCCAAGAGAACCTTTGATTTGCATAGACTTTCAACTCGCGAAGTTGCGCATGATTCATTTAGGCGACAAAGGGTTTAATTGCGAGTGGATCGTAAAACGCGGGGAGTTTTTATTTAAGGATGATCGAGGCGGGGGAAATACGTGAGAATTTTATTATTGTTCACCTTGCTCGTTTATCAAGCCTTCGTGCTAATCGGAAATCTTCGTTTAAACGAGGCAACGCTTTTATTAATTAAAATCGATCTGTTTAATTCTGTCGACAGCTCATTTCTCGTTCAGTCCATTAAACGTGTTTTCAATCCATTTCGTCGCAGTGCTCCGGTTTTACTTTTAGGTGAACCACTTTAAATCCAATTTCCAAATAGAATAGCGAAAGAATGGTTACGCATTTCCATAAAATAATCCACGATCTACGAGGTATTCAATTGAGTCATGGTCAAAGAATCCTATTCACTGGGATCATCAACGATCTTCACAAATACGATACACAGCAAAATCGTACAAATTCCCTTTTACAATTTAAGGGTTAATACGAGGAATTCCTTTACAAAGATACGCGTGATGAGACAAAGGTACAAGGGGGCAGGATTTATGTGACGCGGATTTATAGTGTCCCTATAGGTAGTTTACGAATAAAATGTATCGTTCAGTTTTAACGAGGACGTCGTATTGTTACCAATTCCGTATACCTCGAAGTGATGAATAATACGTATTAGAACTGTTTTAATGAGATATAAAACCTGAAAAATCACATTTTTCACAGAAATTCACTGTTAAATTGCCACTTGACCGAACCACTCAAACGAACAGCTTTTTATATGAAAAAGGTGTTGATGCACCTTAATTATAAAATTCAGTGAAAAGGCTTAACAGATTCAAGATGAAATCGATAGAAAAAAATTTTGATTTTACATATGCATAAAACATGGACAATTTCTGATTCATGAAAGAATATCAATAGCACAAATATTACTATGTTTAAAGGGTAAGGCTACAATTCTGAAGTTGACAATTATTCTAAATGAAAATCAGGTTACTAGTGGTAATTCTAATTCGATCAAGTATGCAATGTGGGAACGAGAGAGATGGGAGCAACGAAGATTGAATTTTACGCGCGTGTCGGGGGTTGGAGAAGCTCGTACGGTGGTTCACCTCCTACCGGAAGACAACTTCCGGCACCATTCAAGACGTAAGATTCCCTCGAGCAAATTTCACGGGGGCTCAGAACCCGTTGGGATATCGATTTAATAAAGCTCGTACAAGTACTAACGTACCTACGTCTAGTAACTCCTTTAAAGTTATTCTATTAATTGCATGACTCACATACGCATGTACTTACAACCATGTAACAATTAAGTGATTCAAATAATGAGTCACGAACAGTCTACACTAAAGTATAATCAAAGTATATCGCGTTAGAAATTTACATAACCATTAGAATTTTTCTAAACAATATTACCGCGATATTTTAGATAAAATAAATCAAGAATAAGACAGCAATTTTGAAAATTCCATGCGATTTATCAGTAAACCGACGAGATTCGACGATGGATCGATTGGATTGCTGAAAATTATAGCAATTTCGTTGCCGGAGGCCGCCGCGTATTACGTATTCTTTGTTCGTCGCGACGCTTTAGTAAATGCCAGCCAGCGAGGGTGAATGCTGTTCGGTACACGGGTTACAGTACATGGTAGAGAACGTTATCCGACTTCGTTCCTCCTATCTGTCTCTCTCTCTTTCTCTCTCTCCCTCTCTTACTTGTCGAGTAGCAGGAGAGGCTAATGAGATTCGAAGTAGCATGGAATTTAATAACGTCGAATCCAGAAATTTCCCGGCGTAACACGGCCCACCGAAACTTTCAATTAAATCGCGCCCTTTGCTCCCGTTGTTGCGTTCGCGTAAACAAACTCTGATAGTGATGCTATTTTAAATCAGTGATCGACTTCTCTATTATATGGCACTAAAGTTTCAAAGGTTCGAAATACTTGACGTAATTTAGGAAATATGCCATCGAACGATGTCATATCTGCAATTTAGCAATTACAAGCAGCTACCGCGAACTGATATATAAAGTTGAAGGACACTTGTCTCATTCATGCGTAAAGTTATTAAAATGTTAGAGACAAGAGGTTCGCATTGGATACTAGTTGATAAGCCACGTGTTGCCGTTCTATTTGACAATCGATTAATGTAACAGCTCGTGAACCGCTAATTGCTTCGGGCCGGCTTGTTCGTTGATCGTATATCAGCAGTAACAGCCAGGGAACTGTAATATTTCGCACGTTAATCAAATTTAGCAGGGATTCGATTGTACAAACGCGTCGATGACAATCGGCTGATATGAGAATTAGTCACCCGATTATGGGACAGGATACCTATAACTCGTCCCCGTTTGACAATTCCAACGATACTGCTATCGAAAATGAATGGTTCTTATCTTGAAATACGTTGAGGTACGTACCATTTTTTAAACCTTGCAAGTACTGATAATAATTAATGGTGTTCGTGATAAATGATATGACACACAGAACGACGTACATAATTAGTATTACCGTTGATTGATTAGTAGACTGATTTCTATGCAAAATAATGCATTCATAATGTCAATTTAATATTTGAATTTGTGTTGTCAACTTTTCAAGTATTATGTAGCTTCTGCTATTGTGTAAAGTTTAGTTATTGCATTGAGTTTTTATATAAATCCACAATTTATTAATGTACGATTGATCCTCGAAATGAATCGGACGCGATTTGAGATATAATAATGTATATCGTTACTTGAACGCTTTCACCTTCCAGGAGTTGGTCCTCCAGGAGTTGCAGATGAGCGTCTTATTTTGATGTTAATTTGCTAGTACCGAGGAGCCATGAGAAGCAACGGCAGATGAACTGTCTATACCAATAGTGATATTAGATCTGAATTAGTAATCAACCCGATGAATGTCTAGCGATGAATGAAAATGTACTTGTTTCAATTCATATATTATTTCTACACGACTATTGTTACATATTGTAAACTACTAAACTAATTCTGCAATTCCTTTGTAAAATAAATCTGTTTTATTATATTGTGAAAGCGTTAATTAATTAAACTAGCATTAGACTGAACTTTAATATCTTAGTACTCGTTTCGAAGATTACAGGACACGTCTAAATCCACTCTTACAAGATAAAGCTGAAGCCCTAGCTGACTATGCTTTGTGGTATTTTGAAAGTACACACACAGTCTGCAGCTATGAAGTAGATAAAAATGAAAGCCAGGTATACATAGTTTCACGTGAGAAAAGAGATAGCTCGCTCAGAGGAATTTCATATTGAACTTTGCCCCTCATAATCTCGGCTTGGATAATCAAAGCGATATTGAACTATAGAAGTAATACAATTTTCTCAAGAAGTTTTGATAACCACGATGGCCTACAAAAGTTTTTAAACTTCTGAGAGAAAGTTAGGACGCAATATTTCATATAATGTGCGCATAACGTAGCTACAGTGACGCACGCGGGTATCATAAAAATGTGCGTGCAAAGTTTCTCGCAATCGGGCCGCGATTACCTTTACGTACCGCGAGCTTAACAACGTTTTAAAATTGCGCATTGCGCTGATTAAAGTCAGAGCTTGTACCGGCAAACGCGAGCGGAATTTCAAGTTACCGCGGGCTCAGTTTCCAAAAACTAAAGGATTGCGTTTCAACGTCTGAATTTCATCCGAAAATGTAAAATTCGTTTTAATCCCACAGCAGTCTGGGAATTTCTTGAATCCTCCGTCACGACCCCTGCTTATAATATCTTGGTAAAGTCCTTAATTTTTCCCTCTCATGATATCCACCAAGCGAGACTTTCACGAGTTTCAGGCAAATCCTTACGACTCGCACGACAAATGAGATCACAGCAGCTTCTTAATCGTTAAATGAATTTTCAAAGAAGCAGTATCAATTATCGCATAAAGTATTCGATGAAAAACTGTATCAATATTCAACGATTGTAAGAACCGTTACATGGGACATTTTATGCAATTAAAGTTATCAATATTCATAAATTGTTTTAATTAATTTATTTTGCTGCATACCCATTCAAGGTATAACTGTTAATACGGTGCGGTGCACTTCGTCGTACTCTGTGTTTGCTAAACACTCGCGAACGTAAACGATACGGTGGCTTTATTTATTTTCGTTATGCGTCTTGTTTCCTTTCCGGAAATTGTTGTCTTTCTTGACAAAGAACCACGCGGTACGTCCAATTATTCGCTGTGATTCGTTTATCCAATGCTTCCATACTACTTTACGATGGTTTCGTACATATGGAAAACAGCCGGTACCCTCTGCACGGTAAATCTTTAAAAAATAAATTCATCCATTTGATCCGTTCGTAAACCAAACTACGCGTAATTGCGGATTATATATATTACGATTCTGAGGATAGAATTTAAAATTCCCTCGTTTTATGAAATTGCAAACGGATGTCCAGCTTCAGTTTATTCTTTTATTATATATTTCTTCTTCGACTCTTATTTATGTTTTTATATATAAATTTCTATACTACTTATTCATATTTTAGTACAGGTATGATTTTTTAAAAAGGTCAGTTCCAGGTATTAGTAGAGGATCTTAATACGATTCTCACGTAGCGATGCGGAAGATAGATATAAATCGGAATGCAAAGGATTAAGGGGGTCACGACTGAAAGTATGAGCTATTTATAGCCACGATGATTTGCAGTAATTTTGCGCAGACCCCATTAAAATATAGAGAAAAATCAGTAACAATATTATGCAGATCTACGACTAATGAAATGTATTCATGCCCAACCGTGATTGTAATGTCACATTGACGCTGTATGACGTTTTGATGTATTTAGGAGATGTCATACATATTATATTACATTATCGATAATTACCGGTGTGCGGGGTACGCTTGCCTGCAATTTGCTTCATTAATTACGCGGATTCGTTTGAATAAAAATTGGATTAAACGCGTGTGAGATCCAATGCAGATTGGATTGGAAATCATCGAATTTTTCAAAAGCGTAAATAGCCTTATGCATTTTGATTGAATCATCATTGTTTCAACCTCGTCGTTCTCAAAAGAAATTATTTCATTTTAGAGATACGAGAAAAATTTATTCGATTTTAACAAAAAAAAAACAAATTGCATGTTTCCTGTCTCCATTTTTAATTAAATATTTCTTCTATTCATTGGGTTTATATAAAACTAAAACGCGTAAAATTAGTTCATTTCATTATATCACTGTCACGGTTCTATTACATCCCATGGAATCGATTCCAATCCCTGTTCTACAAATTTTAACTCGTCCCACTGATAACTCTATTCCGAGACAAATACTGTTCGATTTTCGTGATAGATTCGTAGCGGAGCTCCTCTAACGGCCACCCGATTTACATTACGGGTACTGAAGGGACTCTAAAAAGAAGAATTCAGTCGCAGTGCTAGACGTTCTTCGTTTTAAGCCACGGTGCAAAGTACACACAATTAATATTAGATTCTCCACTTATTACTTCACGTAATTACCTCTCGTTTTAATATTAAATTGCCTCCCGATTATGATCTGGTAATAAATCTCCTTTATGAAAATCTAATAAAAGCACGACGACAATGAATAATAAAATTAATATAGAAATAAATTAGCGTCGATATAAACGAGGTAAAGCAGTATTCGAAAAATGATAAATATCAAATTATGTTAATGTAACAATATTATATTTCACGGTATGAACCGGTTCCGAGAACCGAGCTTTTGTTTTTCCCTACGGCGGCTGTTTGAAAATGAGATTCCCCGTAAACGAAGGGATAAACGATGCCTGAAACTGTGTTCGTCGGGAATAACGGAAAGTTTGTTACTTACAACTCGACTCGAGTATCTGCGTAGCTATACGACGCGACAGAGAAAGTATTCGCGCGGCGACGCACTCGTTATGTGCCTCGAAAAATCTGATGAAACGAGAACGCCCCGGCACAAAGAAATTTACATGAGAAACTAGTCGTTGACCCCTCGAGGCTTTCGCCCTCGTCGCCTATCAGAAAATCTAATGAACGTACCAATTTCTCTGTGACAACATAAGCTTTGTCGTGTACCACATCCTATAATTAATTGCGAATATTTAAATCGAAGAAAATAAAAAAATGTCAAGGAAAATATACCCTGCAAGTTCGTTGGACACACTGGCGATAAATCTCGTCGCTTTGCAATTTCAAAGCGACTCTTACGTTTTTTATGTTGCAAGCAAAAAGTTCAGAGATTGGCTGAGCCTGAAAATGGCAGAGCTTGAAACGTAGGGAAAAGGGACTTTTGCTTCTCGGGCACTTACACTTTGACAAGGAAATGAAGTTTTTGTCGATTTCGTTTAGATCTCTGAAAGGTAATTGAAGGTATTCAATATCGCGTAGCTAATTTCCTTCAAAAGTGACAAGAAACTGTGTTAAATTTTCACCGGCCCGATTAAAAGGCAATAAAATGTATGGAATTCGGTAGTAATTGTAAGACGGGAGAATTTAATCGTCGAGCGGAAGTTTCCGATTTTAATTAAACCTCCAATTTTCGTTGGATCGATTCATAATCAATCTCAGCGGCGCTCACGCTCGCAATGAAACGATCCCCTTTAAAGGGTGGAACTGCGAGTGTCGGCCGAGAGGCGATAATTCCGTTGCAGCTGGATATCTTTTTTTGCGCAAACGACCGTCTATAAAGTGCACCGGCTCCGTGCTTCAGACGCATCTTTTTTTCCTTCCGTTTCAAGGCAACGCGAATTTTAAACGGGGAAAAAGCGTTTGTAGATCGTTTTTTCATCAAGACTTCGATTCAATTGTCAGCAATTTTTCAATTCGCTAATTACACGGATTACGGTATTATTCATTCGTATTACGGTATTATTGATTATCCTTAATTACCTTCGACTTAAATTAATGTGAAATTATCATTTGATCGTATTAAGAGATAAGTACAGCGTCCTTGTTCAAAGACACAATGGACCCGATATCAAACGCATCAAACGATATCGCGCATAGGAATTTAAACGATGGACGAGTACGAGATTAACACGGTACGAACCAAATTGAAATTAGCTGAATTAAAAATTGGTAAACCATAGCTGGAATAATGTATGGGTAGCTGATCAATCAAACCTATTTAGTTTTGCGACCATCGATGGTATTTGCGGTTAGTACCAACAATTGAATTCCATGCGAAAGCCTGAGAAATGTTTCTGTTTACCCATCACGTACCCACAACAGTTCAGTTTAGACTTGGACCACATGCAACGAGAACTTCCGGATAACGCCGGTTCATTTCCGATACGAACGTGTTTGGTGGCTCGAAAATAATTTCATTTTAATAAATTTCGCGTGTTGAACATGCACATCATTAAGCATGGATTTGCGTTCCTATGTTGGCTCTGGTATTAATTTCATCTACATCGAATTACCGAATTTTAGAAATTAATTAAAATATTAGTCTTGTTTCTATTTCGATTTTTTCATGAAGAGTAGCTGAGTGTACTTTTACATTTCAAATTAACAATAAACGTTAAAGGAAATTCAGAACGCAGAAAGGTTGAGTACAATATTATTACAAGTATTTAGAAGTTCCTCAAAAATGTCTTTGCTACATCGGAAAATGAAGAAACTAGAGATTACAAGAATGATAAAAAGCGTTTTACTACTACTGTTACTGGGGAACGAGTAAAGCGAAAAAGAAGGGTGCATGGTAATATCGCGTTATTGCCCCGCGTTATAAAGAAACGAGATCTTACGGCCGCTATTTTAAAATTGCATCGCGTAAGAAATGCTTTTCGACGCCTCTCGGCCTTGGTCCGGCTAGCCGAAAATAGTCTTTAGCAAGTTAAAGATTCGATAGATCTCCGAGCACTTTTATCATTTCAATTCAGGTTTCATTCGTTTACATTACTGCACCGGTTCGTAGAAAATGAAACGTCGTCTCCATACCATTTATTAGAGCAAAAAACAAATATAAAGACGCAGACTGAATCAATAGGAACTATTTCAGATAAAGCTACTAATAGAAATGAATGATTCCATTAAAGGAAACTCTCTATACATATTACTATTTATTGATATAACACAGTGATCATCCAATTTGTATAATCAAACTAAAATTAGCTCCCCAAAGATATTTTCAGATGGTATTTCATATCCAAATATAATACATGATAATTGTATCAATTACGTATAATTGCACAGGAAAGGCGTATCAATTATAGAGAATGTCATGTGCCATCAAATGAACCGTGAGAGCACGTGACTTTCAGGTGACACGTGTTTCTGCCTACAAAGGCCTACATAAACCAGTGGAGAAGAAAAAAGAGAAGGCCGGTCTTTTTCGTCGATTCGGCGATATTCTCTCGCCGAAGGGCAATTTTCCCATTCGGGAGGAAATACCAGAACTCCGGAGCCCTCCGGTCAGTACGTATAATCCTTGGGTTCGACATCCGCCCGACGAATCCCTTTCCCACCGATCCACCGCAAAAAGTTCGCAAACCCGAATTTCACAAGCTTGCTACCTTTCTGGGAACGTATTTTTCCATTTCGAATAGAGCGTAGCTATAAATGGAATAAATCATACAGTCTAATCTAATGAATCTTCGTTTATAAAAAAAAATTAAACGCATTTCCGTATGCAAATTTGAATTGCAGAAATAGAAATTTGAATTTGATGCAAAATCAGATATGTTATGGCACTAATATTTTGGATAAAGATCCAAGCGATAACGCGCGTGGTTGCAGCTTTTTAGAAGTCCACGTGTGCTCGGTTAAATCGAGTCGCCGCGGGTCCAAGTGAAACTAAAGCAATTCGTGTAAATGCAGGTACCGCTTCCGATGCCCGGCGCTTGCCGTGTCTAATGGTTTTGTAATTGGCCCAATTACGTTCCCGTGCAACTCGGTTATTCGGTGAATTTACAGGCCTCCACCACCTGGCAGGGCAAGTGTTTTCTTTTAAACAGTGCTCGCGGCCGTATCGATTATTCCCAGGTTGACCGGCATCGGAGCTGGATTAATAGCTTGTTTGACTGATCCCACAAATCAATGACCCAAATGCTGTTCGCGTTTTTTCCGCCTCGCTGATATTTAATTAAAAATATTTACTAATCGTATCTTACGTACGATTTCAGCTGATAAAATGCCACGTCGTATAATTTTTTTATTGACAGATCTCAGATTTTGGCTCGATGCGGTCAATTAAAAACAAAATGTTTCGAACGCGGCTCGGTAATGGGAAACTTCCATGTACGGAATGGCGGTGTTTTATGAGAGAGCCAATTGGCTAAGAAAAGTGCACCGCGATACGTTATCCACGCCTTTCACAGGTGGAGACTACTCACCTGGCCTCTTCGATTTACTTCTTTTTCTGTATTCGATACCCACGTACATCTCGATGACGCGACAACCTCCCACTCTAATTCCCAGTAGTTTTTGTTCGATTCGGTCGCGAGATTAAAACCAGATAGATCGAAACTGAAATAGAAATCTCCACGGAGAGGTTCGCCGATATTTTTTTTAATCTTCGACCAAGATTAAATAGCTACAGCGCGTGGATGTGGATCCGAGTAGATGTGTACGCGTCGCGCATATAAATATTTAAATGTCAGACGGGCGACGACTGCTTGGAAGTCGTGATAATTGGCACGTTCCCAGTAATTACTACGAACAGAATTCGGTTCTGTCCTGCGATTCTCCTCGTTGAGTAAGAAGCCACCGGGGAAAGTAATGGGAGAATTCATTATTCGCGACGGCCGAAGTTAAAAGTCGTTCGGTCCCGTTTTGTGTCCTGGCGAATATCAAAGGAAAACTTGTCGGTTCCGATTTTATTAAAAGTTCGGCGAAACAGACGAAAAGCGGGGGGAAGCATATAAATCTCGCGTGGCACGTCAGCCGCAAAACGAGGGAAAGTTCTGTGCGCTACGGTCGAGCGTATTTCTTCCACGGTTATATCCGATGACACCGGTCATTTATGGAAAATCGATGCCCGATATCTTCCGGCTCGCGGCACTCTCCTCCGCCCTTCTGGACTCAATGCCAGATTATTAGTTTCCATTTCGGCGCACGAGCATGTCGGGATCTCATTGCGCGCCGGCCGGATCGTTAACACTGAAATTTATGGTTGCAGATTCCGTTGCGAACCACCTGCGAGCCCGGCACGCACCCGGGCACGCTGACTAGGAATCCCGCGAGCGATAAACCCCGCATGGATTCTAAGCAATAATTGTTCCCCAATTCACATGCCCGAAAATTTGATACCATTAGCGAACGATAACAATAGGCAATAGATTTTATGCGCCTGCGGGCATTGAATTTACGGAAAATACGAACGATGGATGGAACGATACTAAAAAGTAAAAAATGATAAATGTCATTTTTTAATTGATACCATAAACAAATTAATGTTTCATCGTTGCGTGTGCGTATAGTAAAACTGCCAAAAGGGATGCGCAACGCTGTTTTAATGTAAAAAATGAATATGGTTTTACGTTGCGCAAAAACATTGCACCGTGGTAATTACTGCTAATAAATGTTGATTTATGGCCGCTATCGGGGTGAAAAAGATTTTGTCGCGCGCCCACGCCGACGAGTCAATTACAAGGCTCGAGTTTCCGGTCCGACAAAAGGGATAACGCGTATCCCTAGTGGCTATCGTTATTTCACATCGGGTTTCGCTCTTTTCTTGCTCTTTTTCTGTTGCAGACGGAACAATTCACAGTTTTGTGGCTGCTGTTCGTGATGATAGTCGTGGGTAATATTGCGGTGCTAATTGGCCTGCTTTGGGGCAAGAGGCGGAAAACGCGCATGGACTTTTTTATCAAACAACTAGCATTCGCCGGTGAGTTAAGAAACAATTCAATTATTCTGTTGTGAAATGAACGAAATTCCGTAAGGAGAATAATTTTCCCGTAAAATTTGCCGCTCTCAGCTCGAGTGCGTCGTAAAATATTTTTCGCTCTTGTACCCGGTTACACGTAACTCTTCGTTTACTTGAACGATTCGTCTGTAACGTTGAAAAAGCGCTCGAATATTTTGGATGTTCCGTGACGTGTTTACGTCGCGGATAAAAATCGGGTTACGGAGCTATAAAGATTTACACGCTCGCTTTATGCCTCTCGACGCTCGCCAAACGACGAGGAGCGTCGCGACGGTCCTACCGAATCGCCCATGTAACAAAGTTAACAGCACAAGTTTTAAGCCACTACTCATAAATCGTCGATCAGTTAACAAAAACCAGCGGAAGCATCTCTAAACTATATGGACCTTACAAATCAAATCTACTAATTGATCGAAGAAGTCTTTGTACGAATTCTGTGTTTAGTAAAGACCAAATAAAAATTATATTATTTTCCATAGAATTTTTGATAGAAGATGGAATGAAAAATTTGAACGAAATTGATTATAGAGATGTTAAATCGAGCGTATTACTTTATAAAAATAATGAACATTGTATATCAGTTTATGAAAAGTGTTTCTAGTTGCGGATAGTGGGTGTACGGCGTTTTTTTCTGCCAGCTAAGTTTTCCGATACACAACAGGTACGCTCGCTCGTTCGATGGCTTTTACAGCGGGAGCAATCGTCTTTGAACGGACAAGTTGCTTTTTACGTTCGTCCGTTTGCGCGGCGTGAAATGTCATCGACACCTTTT
>SHCU01000171.1:205694-220144 GCA_004307685.1 Ceratina australensis | reverse complement strand
CCCGCGTGTCCGTCGAATACTGCATAGTAATTCGCTATAGAGTCATCCTATAATTCATAGCATGTTCGTTATCTCAGTAAATAATCAAATACTATCATACGCAAATGAAAAATCACTTACCTCAATACCAAATATAGTGTGCAAATCGTGTAACACCACGTAGCGGTCTTCCATTTTTCGTCTACAATTTTTTATTCCACCAGCCGCAACTTCTGGTGGAGGCGTCGAAAAAGGAGGCGGCAATAACGCCAATCTACTATTGTCCAAGTAGCGAGTACATATTTCGTTTACTTTACTAGTAATCGCTTGCATTAATTTCAACGATGTGTACGCTGTAAAATAAAAGTAAAATAGTGAAAATAATTTCCCTCATTAAACAGAATTAGGAGATGCATTCCTCTTAAAAAAAAAATACATTCACCTTTTTCTTGTGCTCTGAATCCACAGTCCTCTGGTTGTTTCTTGCACATAGACTTGATTTCTTGTATCACTTGATGAACCAAGTGCGCTTGTAAACTTGTCGGGCATTGCCTAAAACGTAACACAGTTCTCGTCACGCATAAGTATAAGTGAAATTCCGAATAAAATCGATTATACTTTAAATACGAATCATTCATCGGAGAAGCAAAACAAGCAAACAAATTTCACGGTGCATATACAACTCTGAACACAGGAATTATAAAGATAATTGAAGCAACAGCTTGCTATGTCAGTGACAAATATATGAGAGATTTCCAAAATTCGAAGGTTCATTTTCTACAATAAGAATTACATTATCGTAGACAGAACCATGGACTTTTCGTTCAAAAACTCTTTAAATCGTAAGCATTCGTATCTTAGAATTTACAATACAACTTAATCCCAATTTAGAAATAACCTTCGAAAGTTGTTAGTTTTGATGAATAAATAAAAATATCACCTTGTTTTAAATTCTAAGTAGAGAAATATCGTAGAGACCAAGATGCATTTCCTATCAAGCTCACGTTTGTACACACAACAAACTCTCGTATCTTATCTAGTAAACATACTGCGATTAAACGCACCATTTATTCATTCACCTAAGGAGTACATGTACATCCTTTATTTTATTTTATGTATATCGATAAAATCATAAGTAATTTAGTACATAATATATAAACTAACTCATTGTTAGATATGAGAAATCTATGGAAGGGAGAAGTCACTTCGAAATACAATCAAGAGTGGCCCCAAGAGCAAGGAGATTACGCATTAGATGCGCAGTTTAGTCAAATCATAGACGAGAACGAAGATGTTTCAGATGATCTGTTCAGATCGAAATCCGTCGAATTGTTACAGGACGACAAGTTTCGAAACGAAAGCTTGTTGCAATCTTTGTACCCCGACGAGATAACCGACGGAACTGCGTCCTCCGAATCAGACAGTTATTGTCAGACGCATAGCGAGAATCAGGAGGTAGACATGGCATCGATCGTTGGAACATATCAGCACGAAAGTAATGAAAATCTCGACGAATATTTTAAAGCTGTGGGTACGTTCAAAGCGGTTACTAAAGACGATTGCAATGTACCTTACGATGGAAGTAAAAACAAATATAATTTGTAACCATTGATAATTCTCTGTGCTTTAAAACATTGAAGAAAATCTTAAATAGACGTGAAATTTACTTGTGCGTACGCTTTATCTAGTGAAAGATTTTCGTTTTGTCTAATGCATGTAAATGTAAGTATGTATCTACACTGCCAACAACAAACATTTGGTCAGTTAATAATAAGCATCATCACAATTTGTTAATAAATATATCTCTTAAGAAAAATCCCTTTTTCATATATTTTTAGAGTTTTATTATCGGAAAGGTGTGTTTAATCAGGCATTAAGATATCAGAATTACGTGCATCGCCTATTAAATAAAAAAAACTCCAATACTAGTCGATTGTTATCTCATAAGAAAGGTTTTTAATTGAACCAAGTTTGATTACGATTATGCGTTCGTAGGTGTCCCGTACATTCCTCGGAAAATGATGTGCATGTCTAACCCGCGGTTAGAAATATCTATCGACGGTGACAAATGGACAATTCGTACAATTTCGATGTTTCGAACAGCAGAGCTGACATTCACTCTCAACGAGGAATACGAGGAACACATGCCTGCCGGAGTTACACTGAAAGTACTGCTTAGTTTTAGAATATTTTCGCACGCGCATCCTTGTGTTCGCAAATGCACATGTTTTTCTATTGACTTGATAAATAAAATGAAGGAAGAGATGAAAAATGTTTGAATTCTATGTTAAAATAAGATACAATGCTTTAGTGAATTAAATTAAATTACTTACTCATTTTGTATTTAACGAACCTAAGAATTCAGCTATACTGTAGGATTTTTATTTCGGACGAGACAAATATAGGCACACTAAACCAGCCTTCCAATATTAGCGTGTAAGGTATAAATGGTAAGGCGTAAAACTATACGTATGATAAAACATGTGCGTTTGACAGTACGTGCAATGCATGGGCACACTGACTCGTGTACTCGTAAGAAAAAAGGGCTACCCTTTCATGCCGCACCGTTTGTACTCTTGTGCCTCTGTCTTTTGTTTAGAATGTGACTACCATGGAAGGAGACAGTTTGGTCACAGTTTCAGTCGGACCAGATAACAATAAAGTAGTGCGGAAGTATGAAGTTACAAAGGATGGCGTGGTTTTGGTACGTCCCATTTGCATTTTCATTCACGCGCCGCGTGCCGTGTATACAGATGCACGTTACAGTTACGCTTCGCGGATGCTTACAATTACAACCGTTTTTCATCTGTGTACAAAAGAGAAAAAGGAAAACTCCGTCGCTCTTTTTATACGCAAACATAAATAGAATTTAATGTTGCTAAAGAACAAGTTTAATTCGTAACATGAAAGAAATAATGCAATCTGATCAGTATCTCGAATTTCGAGAGAAAAACTAAAATTAGAGTCAAGGTTTCCCAGAAAGAAGTAAAAAATATGTACAGTATTTTTCAGACTTAAGTTTCAGAGACATATTCACATTCAAGAATTTCAGCTTGTATCATTTCGAAGTTAAATAGCAACAATTACACATACAATAAAGAAAGAACAGGACTAGATTTGAATAATCGTGTGGACAAAAATGAGAAAAAACTATTCTTACATAGACGTGTAGGAATCAGAGATTTTAACATGGCAAAGATATTGATGTATTAATTCATACATACATATGTATAAACGTATACCCACTTATCAGGCACATTGTATGCATGTTTTTTCAAATACATGCACCGTGCACGGCACTGATTCTACGAGGTGATCTTAATTAGAACTCATTAACTCATAACAAGTTTCTAAATAGAATCGCTAATGTTTAACGAACGTTCAAATATTTAACCGTTAAATTTATATGTTCATATTACCCCAGTAACGGTGTATCTTTATGCGTTATCGTCTTTTCTTCTTATCAAAATATCATGTCTTTCCAAAATTGTTGCAGTTTATGTACATATACATTAATTGCAGGAAAAATCGCAATTTCAGAATTATTTTTGCAGAATCTAACGTAAAATTATATTTCTTCTTTTTCTATTTTCAGATAATGACCCACGAAAAGAGCGGACAAGTGGCTAAGCGCTATTTTAAGCGGCTCTCGTAAATTTCTCTTGTTACTTTTCTGACGAAAAACGCGTATTCACATTCCGTTTTATATACTACTTAACGATTGAGGTTTTTATATTTCTATTCTAATGGTAATGTGTCATGATAAGGAGGTAGAAGCAATTGGGAAAAGTAACGCGTACTACGTGAGAGCTATATGAAAATATCTCTACTCTGTGGTCTGCAATCAATAAAGAATCAATCGTAAATATTCCCGCTGTCACTTGCACCGCACGCCCTTGCTTACTTTTATTACGTGTCACGTGTTACGTACAAAGTACAAATGACATGAATAAACGAAGATTGTACCGAGAGATATGAGAAATAAAAAGGATAAGGCAGAGACTGCATTTTAAATCCCAAATACCTGTGTATCAAAGTATTTTACCTTCACACTGTATATTACATTAATGGAAACGATAAACTATTATTCTACTGTGAATTACATAAATCGATGGATTCCATCGTATTAATGTTCCTTGAAGTAGAAAATGCTATTGCAAATAGATAGTGTTTACTTGTATTGTTTTTGTTTACACACGATGCCGGCAGCTATAGAAGCTATCAGCGAGCATAAATGCACCGTTCGATATCCGCCCACACAGTGACATGCCGCAAGATCGGGTTCATTTAAAAATACAGCAGAGAGAGTACGTTCACTTACGTTTGATTGAGGTACTGTAGAGTCACGTTGATGATTTCACCGACGATCTCAGCCTTGGTCACATTACACGAACTAACCGAGACAGGCAGCTGATCGTACGGGTTCACTCTTGCGACGAATTCGGAGAAAAAACGGCTATAAGCTCCGAGATAATCGCCGTCGGGACAATCTTCCGCCATTCTTGATGAAAAATCCAATGTTACACACCGGCGGACACTTCTGTCAGCGACGGCACGATGTGCACTGCGGCGATCGACGATTCGAACAGTTTATTTAACAGAGATGTTAACGAACAGCACAACGATGCCACGGCGTGCAGTGGCTTGTGTATCTCCTTCTTGATAAGTTTCGCGAACCAGCGCACACGGAAACGTAAGAACGGTAGAAAGAGAAAGGAAAGTAAAAGTGCGTGTATGTGTGTGTAGCTATCTCGTTTCGGGCGTGCGACCTGACACGCACACACCGACGATGATAACTCGGTTCCCCCGAACCTGTGCACGTCGTGGTATTCGTTGATAGCCGATATTTGTACTTAGGTTACGTCACTCATTCAACAACGCGTACGCACGTAACACTACGAGCCAGATCGAATCGACGCGTTCGTTTTCTCTATTGTTGTGCGTCCCTCGAAGGAGGTGGGGATGGTTTCGCCGCGACGTTTAAAACTCTACTTCTCCCGCTTCCTCGAATGAGAAGCGTTGCTTTTTGCTTTTCCTTTTGCCACTGACCACTTGCGGATCGACTCTACGTAACGGTGGAAAAAGTGCGTAACGGAATTCATCGAGCAGTTCACTGCGCATGTTCGACACGGAGCTGTGCGTTCGAGTTTGTTGTTTCGGTCGGATCAGTCGACTCAGTGATGGGCACATTCCTGAAATTTTTAACCGTGCACAATTGCGCAATATTTTTCAGTATAAATGGACGGCATGATGTATTTTTTTTTTAATATGAAGGTACCATTAGATCTTGAATACGGTAGTAGGTTTGGGATTCAATAAATCCTTTTCGACGAGTTCTAAGAGTCGCCGATGTAGATGCAATCCTGATAATTAGAATAACTGCTCGTCTCGACGAATAAATGCTTGATAATTGCGGGTATGGTCGAGATTCAGGATGATCAGGATACTTAGAGAACGCAGGGAGTAAGCGTCGGAGCCAAATGCAAATGGCGGAGGACTAAGGCAACAGGGTGGGGAATGCACGATCACGTGGACTATGCGGCGTCACGTGATACCGCGCGGCAAATTTAAAATTACTTCGCTCGCGACTCTCATGTTACGAAGTGATATGATCATAATACGACGAATCAACCCTGAAATCAGTGTTGATGATTCGAGTGACAGATCATTTCTGCCAATATTTTATAATTAGTATGAATCAAAACATTTTCAATCTGACGGCGCTAAGCTGCTTTTCCATTTCATCTTCTATTACTGGTATATTTTTAATTCTACTTTGCTATTTGTATGTTCTGTGACATAATACAGAATGAATTTTTGCTATTTATTTTAAAAAATTGGTATTATCTAGCATTTTTTATTAATAAACATTATTAATAAACACTATTTGACAATTATTTACAATAGCAAGAATGTACAATCGCCTTCAAAGTATAGTACATAAATTTTTTTGTACTACTTCAGATTTCCCAGCTTTTAATTTTTCATTTGCTATTTTTAAATATGATTTCTTATTCTTTTCCTCAACCCAATCTGGCAATGGTGTATTCCAATTCTCTGGTGGCCTAGTTTCTCTTTTTTCCCAAACATCATTGTTGTAATGACCCTTTAATCTCATAAATCTACGCGTTCTTTCACTATTCACCAAATCACTCTGCAAATAATATCATGTCTTATTAGAACTTTGAAGCAATACATTATAATTTAGTACTTTGATCATACATAAGCTGTCTCGTTTTTATATTTGGTCCATAAATAGCAGTTGTCATAATCTCTTTTCCACTCAGTACAATCTGAGAACTCGCCGAATACAAAATACTGATGAAAACGTCCTTGCATACTTTTACAATCGCGGTATTCTTCTTTGTACACTTCACAAGGCCTAATCTGCAACAAGTCGAGTACATGTTAAAAGACTGATACCTCATTACATGAGCAATTAAAAATTACTTAATCTTCAATATGTTATGTAAAAGAGGAATAAGTAATTATACCAGCCACGAGAATCTACGATCCTCTGAAGTTTTATTCTCAGTAGTATCTGAATCAGGCATGTTTCCCTTAGTCTCTGGTTAGTTAAGGTTATAAATGATTATTCTTTTCAATATTGGCACACAATTCCGGCAGTCTGTGTCTATAATTAGAAACTAGTGATATTCTTGCTAATCAAAATATCTTTCATTGATCATTTCCTTTGTGAAGGAAGAAAGTAAGTGAACAAATGTCGTCTATTCGATAGATATATAGGGTACGATATGAGTAAGCTGTATCGTATTATGCAACATCGACTGATGACGTCTACCAAAGAAAATGTGGGAAAGACAAATTTATTATTGGTTGAATCATAATAATTTATTTTTATTGAAATACTGAAAATTCAAGCTATAGTGAAATGACACAAATAAACTTACAAATTACAATTTATATTTATTCAGTATAAATGTATTAAAAGTATTTTATTATGTAGTGGGAATATAAAATAATATGATAATATAAGTGAATAAAATAAGTATTACAATACATGTTTTCATTAAAGTTGAACTAATCCTAAATAAATATTTATGATTTGAAAATGCAATGAGAATAAATAGTTAATAGTATAAAACAAATCTTTGTGTTATTCATATAAAATATTTAAGTAAAATTTAGATACATAGTCCACATTAGTTGTGCAAAGATAAATTGTCTGTATCCTAAATGAATTATAGAAAGGAATTCTAAAAATTTGAGAACCAATCAGTCAATGAAAGTATTTTAGATAGAATAGATTTGCGTAATCAATTTCTAGAATACCCTGATATAAATAACATTTGGTTGGATATAAAATGACTCTTCTTTGCACAACTAGTTCTAACTTTTTGACATGATTATGAGTCTTAATATAATTAAGTATTAAATACAAATATTAATTGAGATCAATAGATTATTCATTACAATAAGTTCAGAAAAAGATCAGAGTAGATGATCATTAACGATAACAGTGACATCATAATTTAAAAAGTGTAGAAAGTATTGTTTGTCATTTTATGCACTGATTAATGATACCACACAATCTTTTACGCTTATCATACATAGAGATCAATATTCCTTAATGTACTGATGTTTATATATTTAGCAGTTTTTGTGCTATATATTTTCATATCATTTAAGCAATGCACCGGGAACAGAGTTATTACCAATGAATCTATCTAGTGGCTATTTGCAAGTTTGCTACGGCAATTGCTGTGTATACAAAAAATTGAGCATGCAAAAAATACATATTTTAGTTAAACTGTAGCACGTGTTGAATATATTCATTGAGCTTTCGTTTCTTTCATTGAACTATACTCGTACAAATAATTGTTGCATGATTGGACATATATCATATGTTGCGTACAAGTTAATTATTTACGACCCATGTAAAGGACATAGCAATTGGTGGAATCGAAAACAGGTGAAATCAAAGGGGTAAGGCCACAGATAAAATGAAAGGGATTTACCAAAACTTTTTGGCTCTGCCTTCCTGTATCAGAATTTCATTGACATAAATGTCTTCACTGGTAATAACGTTCATTAATTTCAATTCTATTACTTCACCATGGCAAAATGAGTCAACAACTGTTATGAAACTGCGTTCCATCACCAACTCTTTAAATCTTGATATATCTTCAGTAGTCCAGTTACCTTTAACTGGTGCTATACCTGTTTAAATAAGTAACAACATTTCTTATATAAAACAAACATTTCGCAGTAATTAATATTAAACTGGTGAAGCAAATTAAAATTTGAACAAAAATGAAACATACCAGCACATTTTGCTTTAATGGCCTGAACAGGTAACTCTACGAATTTATCCTTCAAAGGTTGCAAGTCACTTAGAGACAATGTTAAGGTATTTCCATAATCACATAACTCAACGGTGATAGCATACGGACCAAGCATAGATAACACGCGAACCCTTAAAAATAATTTGATTATTTCATACTCCTAACTTGAACTCAGATATGCATTTGCAAATCAGCTCTTTTTTATACCTATACCAAGTATTATCAGAGTTTCGTCCTGCATAAATCTGCCCCTGTTTAATCGAATCTTCATCCAGCTCGGGGCCCTCGTATGTGTTGCAAGCAGTTTGTAAGTCTGACATTAACATCTTAAAAAGAAAATTAAGTTGAAAATAATTGTGTAGAAAAACAGGCGGTGAATGATAACACGTGAAACAACTCACGCGAAATGAGAATTGGCTAGATAATGGTTGAATGATGAAATTATCAGGAGCAGATACATCTACTACAAGTATTTCGAAATATTCATTCGTATTCGGCAACAATGGTGGTTCCAAAGTTGTGATTACACCATTTATTGTTTTTGTTTTTCTTCCCAGCATTTGTTTTGGCCTTTTTCTAGCAATTGGTTCGAATAATGTCACGCAAGGTATGCCGTCCTTAAGTGAATTGATTTTCATCACCTTCACTTCTTTCGTTAGAACAAATTCCAAAAGCAAGTCCTTGCTGATGTCGGGAACATGTACCTTTTTCGCCTATTATTGCGGATCATGAAAATTTATTTTGATTCCAATAGCCAAGTATTGTTAGACAAAATAAAAATGACTTTACCTGACCAGGGTACTTCGCTAATAGTTTAGACAATAGTCCTAAATCAAGCAGATCGCTAGCCGTTGCAAGAAAGATGTCACCAACATCAATTAAAAGTACTGTTACCTGATTGTTGGAGTTAACATTTAATACTTGCGCTCGATACCAGTAACCATTTGACGATATCAAGTATATTTTAGAAGGTTCAGCTCTAGTTACAACGCATGCCTTTCTAGTGCTTTCTTTTATTTTATTTATCAATCCGTTTAATATTCTGGATAAAAAATCTGAACTCCTTGTATTGATTACTACATAAACATCATCATTTGCCACGTGAGTTACAGTAACTTCATGTAATTGTCCTACCTATAAATATCAAATACAATTGACTAAGAATATATTTGAGCAATCTTATATTCATTAATTACATATATATTAACAGAAAACTTACAGTACTTAAAGTAGGACCAATTGCTATTGTTCCTAAGACGTAATCTATTACTTGTAAATTCAGATTGATATCTTCTTTTTCTTCTGGTGTATCATAAAACTCAACGCAGATAACTGACTCATTCTCAACTTTATCATGTCTCACTGTTTCAACATGTAGAGTACGATCAAATATTAATTTCTTAATGTAACTTACAATATCATCACAGTCACGAGCATCTTCCAAACCAGAAAAAGACAGTCTTAATGCCTAACATAGAATTCAATGCTATTAGTTTTAATAATATCTTGTAACATAATTTTAATAATTAAATGAGCTGTATCTTCTAGCAACAACTAGGTACCTGAGCTGTTTGCATCCTGAAATCATATGGCAAATGATACACTATCTGGTTAGCATAGAACTCTGTAATGCCACAATCAATGTAAAACAAGGCAGTCTTTCCATCAACATCTTTACAATAAACTCTGTGCCACAATCCATGTTTATTGACTGCATAATATTCTCCGCACTCGGGTGTTGTTCGTTTCATCTTGGATAAGTTATTATTGTAGTAGGTAACCATCTCATCCATGAGGTAAGGAAATGCACTCTAGCATAATAGACAAAATACAATATGAGAACAGTCATAAGTAATCTAAAATTATATTTATAAATAACTATAACTAACCACAGATTTGTCGAGAACTGTGGCCCATATTTCATTAGTGCTCACAACTAAATTGACGCAAACAGGCCAGTATTTCTTATTTGGCACATATGCCTCTGAAATTTGATGTCGTGTTATGCCCATTTTTTATAAAAATACACTTTGAATCTGGAAGTAAATGCACGTTAAACAAGGTTTTGAATTATTTTATTAGTTCAACTTATTTCTTACTTCTTGTTCTTACCCTTTCAAAAGTTGAAGCAGATACAAGTAATTCACTTGTTAAATTTGTTCTTAAAATTGTTCCTGAATTTCTAGCTTTTTTCTCAATTTACTGGCCAATTGTCTCGACGTACTTATTTATAGATTATAGATACTTTATGTATTAAAGATTAAATATTCTACTCTCCTCTTTAATCTCGTTTAGGCAAAAGGAAGCCTTACACTGATACTGTTCAGTATAACTGACAATAAGCACGGTTACATTCGAAACAAGATTTTTTCACGTGTATTATCGATTCAATTTCATGATGTATGAAAAAATGTACATATATATCGAATTAAATGTATTATTGTTCCTAGTGCTGTCACACTGTTTCAACGAACATTTAATTATTTAATAAGTAAGATTGAAGATAAAATTTATCGGATACAAATTTTCCGAATAGATCCAATTAGAATGTAACGTTTGGAAGCCAATAACAGAATTGCTTATCTTTTCAGTTAAGAATTCAGATGTAAACAATATTCCGAATGCTACCGCGTCCCTTAATCCACCTTGATTAACAGATATGTCAGATATCAATATCAAATAAGGTTTGTGTAAGCGCATGTTCGGTACTACGGCGGAGATACATGATTGGGTGACATCGTCTTGCGCGCTATACGGTTTATAATTTTCATATCTCTTTTAATAATCATAATCCAGTATTATTCTTTGGGTCATTTCGAAGGGATGATCACTGATTTTACTAATTATGGCCATCCCCAGAATTGATCGCTTGGTCACCTGGTCAAGGATAATGAGATCAAAATGACAACATTAGTTTCCATTCGTACATAAGAATTTATTCATTTTTATGACGAATTATATTCGGAATAGATAAAATTGAGCTTATCTCTTCATTGAGAAAGATAGGTCCATGCTTAGAAAAGTCAGTTAGCGCTTTGGCTGGAAAACGCTATAGTATATAGTTCACTTCCTCTCCTATTTCAGCCATATCCTTTTCCCACTCCCCCTGCTTCGCAGACGCAGCTCTGCCTCTGCGTATCGTCGCGATCGTATCGTCGTATCATCTTGTTTATGATTATAAGTCTAGATCTCTCGTTTTGAATTCGTAAAGGACGTCTTCGCCGCTTCGCCGTTCTGCTGTCGGGGCTACAGATACTTGTCAGTTTTCTAACCTCTCCGCCAACGAATGTCCCGGTGTTTTACGTTCTCGCATTCAATTTAATAGGTACATCGAAATCGCGTAACATGATGTCGCGTTCAGTGCGTGCAGAGACTCGTAGTCGTGCCAAGGATGATATTAAGCGTGTAATGCAAGTCGTTGACAAAGTTCGCCATTGGTAAATCCCTTAACATATTATAGATGCACGAGGAAATGTTGGAAAATCTGAGAAAATAAGAATACGTAGTAGACCTGTACGAATGTCAGAGAAAACGGATGAAAAGTCTTTTTTCTATACAAGTTTTAATAGAGATTTTGCATTACACATGTCAACTGTAAACAGGCCTCTGTTAAAACAATTCTGAAATGTTTCGTACCTGTCGATTGAGTAATAGTGTTCTATATTTCCGATTTTTTAATAACCGTAAATAAGGTAGCTTCTTTGTCTGTTATCTCGATTTTAATTGAGGGGATGCCCATTTTTATGCCTGTACTTCTTCTAGGGAAAAGAAATGGGTTACAATAGGTGAAACTACTATGAAGATATATAAATGGGTGCCTATATCGACACTTGATCAGGTACATGATACTAAATCATTTATAGAAATTAGAAAAGATCAAACTTGGTTTTGTTATTTAGAAGAAGAAGGGAAAGACGGTTGGAGACAAAGAAAATGGTTTACCAAGGAAGAGCGGATTAGAGTCTTCAAATTCCAACTTTGGACTTACAGAAGACTCAAATACATGTGAGATAACTATTTTATAGTAGAATATATAATGATTTTTTAACTCTCAAACTTATAACAGTTCTTTAATTAGGTTTCTCAACGGTTAGTGATTCTCAAGGGTTGACTGACTTCTCTGCGCACTTAGGATTTTCAGAAGATTCTAATTCACAAAATAGTGAACCAACATCTAAAAGGTTAAAGACTGATTAGAGTTAACTCTATGAATGTTACGTGGATAAGGTATTTAGAAATCATTTATATCTTTAAGAAATCACATATTACAACATGATCTTAAATCATAGTTACGTACGAATGAATGAACGAAGTAAGAGATTTCTTTCATTTTCCACTCTCTTAATGGAAAGAAAATTTCATTCTCTTAGAAGGAATTTAACTGTCTACATTTGTACTACAGAGTTTTCTGTTTGAGTTGCAGAATATTAATTGACATGTGTACCTCAAGTGTTCATTTTGTTTTAAGTTTTCACTCAAGTACAGTGAAAAATTAATTCAGAAAATAGATTGTATTTTTTAAACAACCTTTATATTGTTGCATTAGAATCTTACTTTCAAGAATCAAATCCTTAATGTAAATTCTGGAAAATCTAGTTGCAGTACATTCATACTTCATAGTATCGATAATGTAAAGTAGTTGATGGAATAAATTTCATTTCGATGTAAAATAACTTTTTCAAAACATTTATGTACAACATTGCATGTGCAACATTTGTCTTCAAGATATCTGTGCTCAAACGTATTACTACATACATCTTCAACAGTTGTTAGATAACTAAATGTCATTGTACATATTTCAAATGTCATTTTTTTACAGTACAATATCTAAAGAGAACTTGCATTCCTTGATGTTTTGTTATAGCACCGTGATATGTACAAAATACGCTTCAACACTTGCGAATAAAACAATACAGTTGCGAACGTTTGAATTTGTATACACATACTTACACATATGTTGTGATACCATACCATAGAATCATTTTCATTTCTCGAGGAATAGCTGTACTTAATATTTACAATCTTAGAAAAAGATAATCTCTCCATTCATTTGGAAGGAAACATGGGAAACACCTCGTCATGTATCTATTATAATTTCTGTATGATAACTGTATATATATAAATTTTTATTTTTAATTATAATCTCTATAAGTTATGGAGTATGTACAAAAAAAGTATCTGAATTAGTATAAAATGAATCTCAATGTCTTCGTTAATACCTTGATTCTATTCTAATTAATAACTTTTCTTGATTAATTCTGTAAATGATTAAACAAATCTATTATAATAATATTCCTACTATGTTAAAAATGCAAATATTTAAAAAAATTAAAGAAGAATGTAAAGAATTAAATCATAGCACTGGCGTAAAAGTTATGTTCACCAGGGTAGCGCTTTCCCGTCGTGTTGAATAAACGAACCAGTGTTTTCTTCAGTTAATGTATTCAGTGTATTCAGGATATTCGTGACACTGGTATCAATGTCCATAGGCGCGGAACTTCCTCCCATATCTGTACGTACCCAACCGGGATGCAAAGAGATTACAAGAATCCCATCATCTTTTAAGTCGATGCTCATCGACTTTGAGGCTGCGTTAAGAGCTGCCTGAAAAATTTTAACATTTGTTATAGGATTGACGATTTGAAATGTTTAGCGCCGAACTACATGATAAAAATAAGTAATTCATAAGAAGAAAAACTTATTAATACGCTGAGAAGCATTTGATATTACCTTACTGCATCTGTATGGATAAAATCCTCCTGACTGATTGTCCGCAATGCTTCCAAGTGTGGAAGACATATTAATTACTGCCGATCTATTGACACTCATTTTCAACTTGTCCTCAGAATTATTAGCTGCTAGTTTTAATAGCGGTACGAATGCCTTCCAATTAAATAATTTTGTTACAATAATTTGAGAGGTATTTATACAGAAGAATGTCGAAACCTACTTTTGTTAATAAAATTGGAGCTACTGTGTTCACGAGAAACGTCTGCGTAAGCTGTTCCTCTTTGACGAGACCGAGTCTCGTAAATTTTGAACTGACACCAGCGTTATTGAACAAGACATTCAACCCGTCATTGCCCACTTTTTCGCTCACTATCTGTACCAGTCTTTCGTAGCTCTTCGTGTCGGTCAAATCTTTAAAAATAATTTTATTTTTAT
>SHCU01000171.1:195571-205673 GCA_004307685.1 Ceratina australensis | reverse complement strand
CACTATCTGTACCAGTCTTTCGTAGCTCTTCGTGTCGGTCAAATCTTTAAAAATAGTTTTTAAATTTAACATTATGGACACTGAATGATATAATATTTATTATATTCATATACTTGTGTTCGTCATATCGTTTAATACATAGCTTACTTGCCGCGAATATTACTGCAGCCAACTATAGTAACTGTTCTAGTCAATAGATTTCTATTATGCATTCAGCAATACACACGGTACGTTTGTTACTCTTCAATCAAATGTTTATTGCAATTCATACGTAAACTGACAAGTTAAGCACTAGTTAAGTACTAATGTGTGTGTATATTACTGCATTGTTAAATTGCTAATTCACGATTCTTTATCATCATTCAAGTATAACTGCAATAATTTATCACGAAATTATAGTTTCTGATTACTTTTTATGTATTTTATAAAATTCTTGTATGAAATAATGCATTATTCTGGTAAATGTATTCTCTTAAGCAGGATAATTCTCTTTTATAACTTTTATTACTCTAAACGTCCTTTCGTTACATAAAACTATTCCCTTTTAGTTTTAAGAATTGATAATGCTTGTTACAAATTTACTGGATTATCTACCTCTATAGTCGCGTAAAATTAATATTTCGAAGGTCAGAACGCGAATGTTGAAATATCTTATTTATCAGATATCTAAGTATTCCTCTACTCATTGGCCGGTACGCGTCATAACAAAATTCTCATAGCACAAATCACGAGTAATTATATCCCTCTACTTGGAGCAGTGAAAATTTCAATTGAAAGATTAAACAACTGTTCATCTTCAATTGTTTTTCCTTTTGAGTAAATATCGAACATGAAGTTTCGTGACACGAAGAAGAAAAATCTGTGGTGTCTTAGCTGCCGTGAAAAACCGCAAACCATGGATTCGGATTCAAGCGATCAAGAAGGGGAAAATTATACGAAAACTTCCAGCCAAGTTGCGAAGGAGTTAAATGATTCTTCCAGTAAGTTAAAAAAATTTATTGCGCTTCTTTATCCTGGGAAAATTTAAGTTTCAAGCTATTTTTATTCGTGATAATGTTAAATTTGATATGCCAGCGAATTGGAGTAAAATAAAAGAACTTCATGAACTTAATTAAACTCGATCTGATCTATTGTTTCATTCTATTTCGTTTTTTGTTATAACACGGAAAATTTGGCACCATAACACACTTCAAATTAAACAAAAATCATGCTGATATTAATTATTGAATACCGCTGAAAACATCGAAGTTCTTGTGTTATAGAATTAGATTATTACTTTGATAAGATACGCGTAGCAATAGATTCGGGATATCGTAATTACAATTGTTCAAAAATCTAGGCTAAACTATTAATCGCTATACTGATAACATATTTTCCTCATAAGCACGATAAAGTTCCTTATCTCATAGGAATTGAACAGGAATATCGTATTGTCTTCGTACATTTCAACTTTTGAATTTGTAATTTTCATTTTTAAGTTTAATTAAGAAGGATGGCGCAACATTTTACAAATATAACTTTGTATTTAAGTATGTGCTGCCATTAAAATTGCATGTCTCGGTAAGGTATCTATCTTTCTATAAAAACTGATCACGTTATATCTGACTTGGATGAATCAGGAGAAATTTCATAAACCCGTCGATGTACTGTGAAATTCCTTTATAAACTATCAGTGTTTGCAAACGTATTGGAACGTTTTATCTATGATAGAAGTTGAAATCTACTGCGTCTAAAATAAAATTAAAAAAAGCTGAATACGGCATCGTTACGTACCTATTTCGATAACGTGGATATTTTTTGATTTTTCAGCCAATTCAGTTAATTCCTAAAGAAATAAGAAATAAAATTATTAACATCTGGTAAAATCGTTACGTTATAAGGTCGAAGCAATTGTAGATTTAAAGAGAAATATCCTTCATTCTTTAGAATAATGCGCAATCCATTGAAGGAATTCATGAATTATTCGAGAAATGATCACGTATCTATCCTTGATGGTAATTAAAATCGTTCGAATGAGAAACATCGCAAAGTGTTGCAATTTTTTAAGGTGCAATACAATATTGTTGCAATTCATGCGCGCATGACAATGACCTTTCATTCATTTTGCAATCTGGATCGAAACGATTGGGTAGGACTGATTTTTGAAGTGTGTTCCACAACGAAGTCCACGGTGACTTGCACTTGTGTCGAAGCGTCTTCTTGCGTAACACGTCTATTCCATAATGAATGGAAAACTATTGGCAACGTACGGTAGACTCGTTAAGTTTAACTTAATATAGAATTAATTTAATAACCGCATGCTCGTAATTAAGCATAATTGCAAAAGGAATATCTAGTTCATATAAAACGGCATGTCTGTGAAATATAATGATTCATGATTCTTGGAAATATTGCCAAGCATAAGGGACAAAAATTGTACGGCTATCACGCGCGTGTATTAGTACCCGCAGTCGCAGTGAAGTGCGATGCCTGGGCTGGTGGTGCGATGGGCAAGTAAGTGAGTCACTACCAATACCAGTATAAATCGGACTGAAAACTCGTGCGTCTGAAGCTGGAAAGCGTATAAGAGTGGTCAAAGAGTGGTGGTGTAACAGATGGCAGTAAACGAACCGGATTAGGCGTTAGTGTCAGTGGTGTCAGTAGTAAAGTCTCAGTAAGCTCCAAACTCTTGACATTTTTACACGAGACAAGTCCTTCGAGTGGTACATAGGGCAACGACCAGGCCAGGGACAAGCATATAGGCACTATATTATACTCGTTTTTCAGCGAATTTTCGATACGGTCAAGGGGAACGATGGCACCAATTGGTAAGTCAAGCTCGTGAAACAAGTCCCGGCGTGGATTGCGTAATCAATCTGCAATACGAATTACGCGGTTTGCGATCTCCTTACCTTCGCTTTATTCACGTCGCGGCAAGTAGCGAAAATATTCTCCGGCGGTTGCGGTTGCTTCACCAGGTGTTTCACCAGGCCGAGCCCGAGCCCGCGGTTGCAGCCAGTGATTAAAATCGATCTCATTTCGTATCCTCCTGATGTGATATATTCGTATTGTTCCCTGGTATTACCTCGCGAATCTCTGCGCACGTTCTGGTCTTGGTTATCCAACAATTTTATCGGTTGCGAGACACGAGTGTCATCGGGGTGACGTCACGTGGTCGTGATCGGGTGGCAATAATCATGGCGGTGTTAACGCTGCTTGCGAAGCTTGTGTCATTCCGTTCCGCACACGCCAAATTGTTCGAGTATCCATGGTCCAGATGTAACGCTATCCCTTACGGCAGAACCGCCATGGCCTGTATGTGCAGTGAGTGCCAGGTTTCAATGACATATTTTCTGATCGAAATTGCGGCTTGTTTTCCTTTTAATTACATAAAATATCAATGTTTTAACAACCGGTGGTTAGACCGGTTAGGTTAAAAATAACAGATCGAGTTTGATGGTACTGTCAACTTAACGTGACTTGCTGCTTCAAATCTATATAGATCGATTGACACGTGCAACGCTGGGAGGTATTTCGTTTCTATCTTATCGGGATTACTTTAATCCGGCAGATAAGAAAAACATTGCATAATCCTACTGTTGTAATCGCGTCCGTTTCATCGAATCGAATTTCAAACAATTTTATTTATTGTCATGAGTTACGTTTTTTTGCAGCTGAACATAAATTTATGTATGACCTGATCGTCCTCGGTGGCGGATCAGGCGGTCTGGCGGCTGCTAAAGAAGCTGTCAATTATGGTGCTAAAGTCGCGGTTCTAGACTTTGTCACACCGTCTCCGCAAGGTACTTCTTGGGGCTTAGGTGGTACCTGCGTAAACGTTGGTTGCATACCGAAGAAATTGATGCACCAAGCTGCCCTCTTAGGAGAAGCTATCCATGTTCGTTTCTAGTATCATGATAAAGTTATCTCTCGATATTTCTGAGAGAATTATCAATGACGTAATACTTCTGTTTGTTAGGAATCCGCGGCGTATGGTTGGCAAATAGACCCTTCAACCGTTAAAATCGATTGGGAGGCATTAAGGACAGCAGTACAAAATCATGTTAAGTCTGTAAATTGGGTCACACGAGTCGAGCTTAGGACCAAGTTAGTATTTCTACGTGTCAAACTTTCTCTTTTCAAATTCTAAGATCTAAGTCACTTCCAAGATCACTTTCTTAATCATTTTCGCTGTTGCAGGAAAGTTGAGTACATAAATGCACGTGGTTACTTTAAAGATGAACACACAATAATAGGAGTAATGAAGAATGGGCAAGAGAAAGAGCTTACAGCACAATATATTTTGATCGCTGTGGGAGGTAGGCCGAGGTATCCAAACATTCCTGGAGGTTTGGAGTATGCTATAACCAGTGATGATATCTTCAGCTTGGAGAAACCTCCAGGGAAAACGCTTGTTATTGGCGCGGGATGTATCCTTTACATTGTTTAACATACCTCTTCAAATTATTTATTGTGTTTTGATTTTCCTTAATGAGTAAACAGATATTGGTTTAGAATGCGCTGGATTCTTAAATGGATTAGGTTTCGAAACGACGTTAATGGTGCGTTCGATTATTTTGCGAGGATTCGACCATGACATGGCAAATAGTATCGCCGACGATATGCAAAAGCGTGGCGTAAAATTTATATTCGAGGCTCAGACAACGAAAATTGAAAAGCAAGATAACGGTCGCCTTCTTGTCCATTATAAAAATAGAGTACGTCTTACAATTTTCAATTATGTTTCCTGATGTTTGCGTCACAATTACAATTAAATTTCTTCGTTTTAGGATGGACAAATACTTCAAGATACTTACGATACCGTTCTCTTCGCTGTCGGTCGCAAACCGCTCACTAGAGAATTGAAACCAGAGAATATTGGTCTCAAACTTATCCCTGAAACCGATAAAGTTGACGCAGTGAATGAACAAACAAATGTACCAAATGTGTATGCGGTTGGCGATGTGCTCAATGTGAGTATCCAAAATTAATATAGTAACCGGAGGACTAATATTGCGAGGAGACACTTACGTACGCGTTATGCATTATAGGGTAAACCAGAATTAACGCCGGTCGCAATACATGCAGGCCGGTTACTGGCTAGGCGATTGTTCGCAGATGCGACCGAACAGATGGATTACGTGAACGTAGCAACGACAGTATTCAGTCCTTTGGAGTACGGTTGCGTTGGTCTCAGCGAAGATGATGCGATCGTTCAATACGGAGAAGAGAGAATAGAAATTTACCATGCATATTACAAACCCACGGAGTTCTTCATTCCACAGAAAGATGTTACTAATTGCTATTTGAAAGTGATCGCCCTCAGAGAGGCTGATCAACGAGTGCTAGGCATGCATTTCCTTGGTCCTAACGCCGGTGAAGTTATTCAAGGGTTCGCCGCAGCTATGAAGTACATATTCGATTTCCGAAATCGTATTATATCAATTATTTCCAATGCTAATGTTTGTTATTGATTTTTTACAGATGTAATTTAACATTCCCGAAATTGAAGAACACAGTTGGAATCCATCCAACTGTCGCAGAGGAGTTTACACGCGTGACAGTAACTAAGCGATCTGGATTAGATCCCAAACCACAAAGTTGTTGCAGTTAAAACTCGCCTAATGACTAGACTTGTTGAATCACTGATATTTGTGAATAATTCGAAGTACGATCGACGTTAAACGTGTTTCGTGCTTTTGTACAACGGATCATTTGAATCGGAGTTTATTGTCCGAATTAGATATTACATAATTTAAGTTGGAAATATTCTCTTTCCACCAAGCGCAGCAAACGGCAGGAAGAACACAGTATTTTTGACAAGACATTATAAGGCAAAATATGCGATAGGTTTCGTTGTGTGCGAGATTTGCTTCTTTTCGAATGCAATCAACGTGAATTTATATTGTTCATATTGTTGTACTTATAGTGATTTATACGAATACATATTTCCAAATGTCATATTCTTCTGTACACATTTAAAGGAAAATAAAAAAAAGTAAAAAATATTCCTTCTTTTATTTCCACCCAATTAGAACGTAACTTTAATTACATTTTTGTACCTTCAATTAAATTAATTCATAGCTAATTTCATATGGCATAATATTACTTTTTTTTTAAATGTTAACATGTCGAGTTTGCTTGATATAGGTTCGATATCTACGAAACATTCGGAAGATTTTGAGAATGAAGATAGTAAAGAGAAAGCTAAACGTAAAAAAGAACAGTATGAATCCAGTCTTTGTCCTTTCGTAAGTGATACATATCTCTTTACGACGTATTTGACAATATAATTTCTGTATATACCTACAGAAATTATTATGGTCCTTTGGGATAAATGTTGACGTACCCCTGATAAACTTAACTACGAAGAACCGAAGGATCATCGCTTACGCCTGTTCGCATACGACAATAATTTACAATTACGATACCAAGGAGACATTAAATCTCCAAGGCCATGTATGTACCTTCCCGTCGATCGCAATTTCTACTTTTCAATACATCAGTAAATGTTTTTATTTGTACAGAAAAATGTAGTAAGTACTCTGTCAACGTCTGCAGACGGAAAGTGGTTGCTCAGCGCAGATTTCGAAGATGATTGTGTGGCTGTCGTTTGGGATACCGAAATCGGGTAAACTCGATTACCCTATTTTCAATATGATTTCATTTCGAAATTTTCACTAAAACCAGATTAACTAATTACAAGTGCAAAATATATTAAAATTATTTATAATATAATTTAAAATATATTACAATTATTTATAATCAAACGTAACATACTGTAATACAATTATTTATTATATAAACTATTTACGCAAATCATTAAGAAGCTTTCAAGCTAAAAATCAACGAGTCTTGAAAATCAGTGATGGACAGTGGCATTGATCAGACACAGTGGTACATGTTGATGTTGTCTGACTCTGGATTTCCATACATGGATTTTACGGCAGATTTGATCTGTCACGAATCAAATGTTAATACCAACGGATTTTATTCATAAGTTTTCTTTTGCTGTACTTATTGGAATAGATCGCAATAGTATCTAGATAGAAGAGATAAACGTCATGCTGTTCATATTTAAATTGTACTATTCAAATTAAAAATATGATAATGATAATTCTTTTTAGTATACCCATTTCCACTCTGTTTAATCCTCATGGTGAGAAATCAATGACTGCTGCCAAAATCAGCCCAAACGCAAAATACATTGTGACCATCGGTAATGAGCTTCCTCAAAAGGTGCAACTTTGGCTGTGGACGTTCGGAAGAGATCAACCTGATGGTTAATTGCAAACTTATTCAAATTATAGTAAACAGATTGTAGATTTCTGTAAAATGAAATCTAGATTAAGATTAGTAGTGCATAATGAATGAATGGATGTGTAAGAACTTTATTCTATACAAAATTATTACTATTATTATTATTAACTGTCAGTATTCTATCTTGAATACTTCAGCTTCAGAATAATCGAATGAAAAGTTTTTTAAAAATTCTAAAATCCCATCATTTGAAATTGTCAATGAACCTATTTCCTCAGCGAGCGCGGAATTAACCAACATTGAACTGGATCGAGTAAAGGATATAGCCTTCAATGAAGATTTCTCTGAAGAATTTGCGACGACATCCGACTATCACGTAGCATTCTTCAAATGGGTTTGTCTCTGAATTAGATTGAACACGTTCTCTACTGAGCGGAAACAATACTAGCAATTTCTTTTTAATCAGAAAGAAGACGAATTGAAACATTATCTGCCAAAAATCTTGGGCAACTCGCGGCGGTATGGAACGTTTAATTGTTCTTGTTTCGTGCCCAGAACTTCACGAGTATTAACAGCAACTACAAACGGTATTGAACAGGTTCATTATACAAATAGAATCAAGTTTGTTGCGCGCGATGATTTTACGATAATGTTATCAAAAATTAAGTCCATAAATTCTCGATGGTTCTGGTATTTGTATGTGCATATGTATATTGATGTTAATTTTACTATGAAATGTGAATAGGACATGTTTTGGTTTGGGACGTTCCTCGCGAGAAAGTTTCCAACAAGAAGAGAAATAGTAAGAAGAACCAAGTGACGAGCGAAGAAGGAATAAGGAAACATATCAAATCTGCAGTGTTAGCAAAATGTAATATCCCGGTGATATTACATCATGATGGGTATTCAAGTCTTTTGATTATAATTTTCATAAAGATAGATATAAATCAATGCTCATAGGAAAATTACGTAGTGTTTGAAGAATGATATTGAAAAACTGTTTTTTGAACCAATGTTCATGTTTTACAAATTACGTAACACTCCTGATGTATAATTTCAGAATGATTGTTACGGGATCGGAAACAGGCCGTATAGACTTTTATGATCTCGATCTGAAGCTACTTTACTGGTTTAAACACGATCATTTAGATTCTATTCGATCCATAAGCTTTGATCTCTCATCCATGTTGCTGGGTCCTGTGCTCGCAGCCAGTGAATCCGAGAGTTAGTTCTATTAAAATATATTTTAGAAAAATACAATAAATAGACGGAGGTTTTTCAAAACACATAAAATATGTAAAGAATAAAATAATCTGAACAATAGTTATAAGCTTAGAGAAAGGAGTAAGGAAAGAAATTATATTTAGTCGAGAGTGATGATGACGATGAGACTGAGTACGAAGAAGATGTTGAGAGATACTCGGAAAATAAATTTAGAAGAAGCTCGAAGAAAGTTTGTACTCAGAGGGTGGAGTTTATGCGAAGGATAGAATCGATGAAGCATTGCGACGAGGTCTCGTCGACGTTAACAGTGAACATAGAACCAGCGTTCAGAAATTTCAGCAGGAGTCATCACGGATACACCAAGCCGGCACACATGCCAAGGGATGCTACCATCGATTATGCTCCCTTTTATGTCGAGAATTTCTTTGTAAGTAAGTAGAGCACTTTAACATTATTCATTCAAAATTCTAGTTTGTTAAACGTTCTTATAATATTCTTGAAATCGTTTCTGCTTTCGCACAATTTTTAATAGCTGTACTTTAACGAAAAAAGGTTGTTCAAGTGGAACTATTGCACTGATCGAAGTGCCTACATTGAAGTGCCATCTAATTTTTAAAGACGTGACTGCAATGGTCACCAGTTTGGACGCGCATCCTCGAAGGTATAGAATTAGATCGAAGAAGGAAACGAACACTTAATTCGAATGCAGAATTCTAAAAAAATATGCATGAGATATGAAAACAAAATATACGTCATAACGAGTTACAAATTTATTTTTCGTAACGTAGCGTACGTAATTACTTTGCTTAGAAGTCTGCATTCATAATCTGTGAACAGAATTGTTTACCGATATTGACATATTTTTAACCGGTAGTAATTACATTGTCGTCGGAAATGCACGCGGTTACGTGACTTTGTATGATTACGAGAGACGTAAGACCGTCGTATCGAAGAAAGCTGCGATGGACGTAGATTTCACTTATCTGTTAGAGGATCAAGTGAGAAGCGGTAATATAATCTACGTCACATCACCGGAAACCCACGAAAAACTCATTAGCGTTACAATACTAAAATATTCGGCAATAGGTAAATTTCTCTTACATGTCTTCCCGAAATGAAATCTATTCGAAACGATGTATATTATTATGCACATTAATGTTCATTCCTGACTATGATAACAACGTGAAACTCCAAATGTTTTGTAACATTCAGGTGACTTAATCGCGTGCGGCATTGAAAACGGGACTCTTTGGATGTTGCATCCTATCACTTTAGAGCCCCTTGATCAACACCCCTACAAACATTCCAGGGAATCAATAACAAAAATAATTTTCACCGAATGTGGAGAATATATGGCTTATGCGGTGGATATAAAATTGATCTATCTGGAATTCAAAAAAGAAAGCGAAGTTCATTTTCTTGCAGGATAACACGATGGTAGTAGCAGTGTTTAAAAGAAACGAGGATCCATTTACTACAGATCATATATGGGATTTTCTTGGAAAGTATCGCTCTCATTTTTCTCCTATAACAGATTTAATTTTCGGACCGGCTACCAGCGATAGCGTTGTGTACCGATTGTTTTCAGTGGGAGAAGATCGGTATCTCGTTGAATACGATTTGAAAAACAGGTAAAATT
>SHCU01000171.1:183621-194902 GCA_004307685.1 Ceratina australensis | reverse complement strand
AACGTAGCGTACGTAATTACTTTGCTTAGAAGTCTGCATTCATAATCTGTGAACAGAATTGTTTACCGATATTGACATATTTTTAACCGGTAGTAATTACATTGTCGTCGGAAATGCACGCGGTTACGTGACTTTGTATGATTACGAGAGACGTAAGACCGTCGTATCGAAGAAAGCTGCGATGGACGTAGATTTCACTTATCTGTTAGAGGATCAAGTGAGAAGCGGTAATATAATCTACGTCACATCACCGGAAACCCACGAAAAACTCATTAGCGTTACAATACTAAAATATTCGGCAATAGGTAAATTNTTTCAGTTTCATAATTACAACTATGAAACTAATAATTAAGGGTTCTGCTCTTTAAGATCACTAATATCGCTGTTTGCTATAATGGAAAGTATGTATTCACATCCGGTTCGAAAGACCCGTGTGTTTTAATGTGGAAGATAAAATGCAGGTACTAACAAACATAAGTCAACACTCGAATTTTATCTTACTAAAATTTGAAATAAAACTACATCTTTACTTAATTGACCATTTAAGTGGTAAATGTAATACATTTTTCTCTGCAATTTGTATAAGTACGTGTTTCATCTTATCAGATCTGTTGATGTGCTAGCGCATTTAGGAGGTAGAGGTTTAACGCCGTATTACTGTCTAATCGACGGTGGGCCCAAGGGTTGGTTGATAAATGAGATGAAAGATCTATTTTATTATGCTCAGATCGTCCATCAGGGCGAGAATACAACGTTCCCCAGAGTTGTATCAGAGACTGTGAGCACCAAAGAAGTACCGAATTTAATGCGCGCCGTTGGATATTACCCCAGTAACGGAGAGGTCACGATTTAATCTATTATACAATTCTTTGTTCTAAGACACGTTCTCTGTGATTTCATTAAAAATTCTGAAGGAAATGATACAATGAATCCATAAGAGTTTGAATGTATAATAATCAATTCTTGAGGAGAAAGTATCGCTAGTCGATTCCCTATTTTCAGATAGAGACGATGCTGAGCGAGATTGCTTACAGAAACTACGCTGAGACGGGTCACCTAGTTAAGCATATCACGTTCGCGGACTTCGTGAAACTTTATATAAATCATCGACCGGCCTTCGGAATATCCCTGCGTCGCATTAGAAAGATTTTTCAAGTATTCGCAAATCCAAATCGACGCTCCTACATGGAGACAGATGACCCGGTACTGCCCCGAGACGAGTTCATGCGAATATTGCTTGGAGAAGGGCCAGACGGGTTCACGAAGGAAGACGGTGAACCCTTTGGTAGGATTACCAAGTTTTCTTTTTCAAGTATACTTTCATTATTTTTGAAATTTTTTTCAGGGGAGCCCCTGACATTTCAAGAAGCGGTTACGTACATGAAAATTTTGACGGGCTGTGAGGATGAGGTAGACGAGCTGTATAATCAAAGCGCCGAGATAAGCGACCCGTCGATTGATCTTTCGTTCTTGCCAGAGGTACGTATATTTACTAGAGAGTTTTTCAATGGACAATTCTCTTTTTGATACGACGTTTAAGAACGAGGGTAAGAATACTAATTAACATCGAGTCTAGTGATCGAGTCCCCTTTGAAGAAACAAAATTCGTTGGCGATTGAAAATCTTTTAATTGTACATCTATTAATTAATACTGGACATTTAACATCTTTTCTGGTCATTGGCACATCGTTACAATTTTCGTGTTTGTTCGAGACAGTTCACGTACAATTTCGATAATAAATTATCAGACATTTTAGTCAAAAGGAACGGACGAAGATCGCTAAATGATTGTATGTGCGACTCCGCTGATCATCGGTTTAAAACGAAATGAAATTAATCGTTTAGGCTCGCCGAAAGTAGTGTATTATTATCTTTATGATACAGAGCATATCTTACAAAGATTTCATCGCGGACATCATGGGTATTGAGTTGCCGGCGGAAACGAGGGCTGACGATGACGATCAATTAAATTCGTAACATCACATTACATTGCTGGCACGTTAATCTCGATTATTATTTACCATATGTAATAACATTATTATTATTTTACGGAGTGTTCTATTAAACATGTATGAACATCGACGTATCTTATTCGCGTTTCTTCCTTAAACCGTTAAAGGAGAAAATAAATGAATTTTCTTGTCAGTCGTTTAACAATTAAATAAATTAAAGTAGAGAACAAGAAACAATCGTATCCTTTCAGTTCTGAGTAACTTCTTTTCCGTTTTCTCGTTGGATTTTGATTACAGTTTCGATTAATGAAATGGAATAACGCTTATATCACACCAGCAAAATTTTTTTAGTTACGTTACGCTCGCATAGTGTCGCACCTGCGTTCCAATGATTTTGGATAAACTAAAAATGTGAGAATAGATGAAGAAAAGTGAAATGTTCGCGGTGCAGCGTGCAGACTCGATTACTAACTAAATCCGATACGGTGCCTGTAGTTGTACATTAATTACGAAGAAAGGTGTTCGTCGTGGTGTTTGAATGGTGCGAAGAACAAGGGTGAAGAGAACTAGACTAGAAAACGATAAAATACGCGCATTGCGTTAACTCGTCGATCACTTTAAAACATGTAGCACAAAGTAACACTGGAAATTCTACTTAATTCCCATTAAATACGAAACTAAGTAAAAAAGAGAACGAAAGAGGCAAATAACGTTTTGAACGCGTGTAATTATAAAAATTTTTCGAAGTTCAAGCGATAAAAAAGAGAAACTTAAGAAATGAGAATAGGAACAAGGTTTGCGGTCTAATTTGAAGAGCAAGTGAATGAAGCTTACACGAAGTGCAAGCGAATTGAATGAAAAATAATTCTTTTGATTGCACGCGACTGCTATAAAAGTTAACGTAGATCCTTTTTAAAATAGTAAAGCACTTCGGGCAATTATGTTACTTATTCGTAATGCCGTGTGCATCGACTGAAACTAAGAATTGAAGGACACTAAAAGGTGAGGAGATCGGTGGCGTTACTTTTCACTCAATTCTACCTCAGCATCTTTGAGACGATTCGAAAAAGCGTGTGCAGTGAAATAATCATCTAAATCGGGGATACCCAGACACCGCCAGCAGTGCCGACAGCTTATCAGTCGCGGTTATCGCAATTTTCGAATCAATGATGATGATGACGATGAAGAACACAGCCCTCCCCTCTCGCGCTAGGCTCGAAGAATTTTCTCTCGCTCGCTACGACGTAGCCTACAATCGCGCTCTAATTAACGCTATTAATTGGCTTACCGGCTACAATAAATTTATACATCGCGCAGTTTTTTTCCGTCGTTTTTAAAAGAAGTACAAACAAATGTACACAAAAAACCTTACTTCACTGTTATAAACTCTAAGACGTATTTACAATATTATTTACAGAGAAATGTTTCATTCGCTCTTTCCCCTTTCTTTCATTATTACCGTCGATAGGCTCGACTTAAGAAAAATATCAACATGGAACAGTGTACAGCGTCGTTTGTTCACTGAGAAGAAAGAAAGGAAACGATTGGAAATAGCGACGACTTTTCGATTCTCTCTCCCTTTTTCTTTATTTCCTATACTGGAATAGAAAATTGAGTGTAACGCAAAATTTATTATAATTCTTTGGAGATTCAGCCGAAATTTCTTTTCGAGACAAGTGTATAACAAGATATTTGAATATCTAACTGTTTTAACTAGAGCATTGATGGCTTGAATAATTATTTCCGTACTTTAAGCAGATAGATAAGAATATTCATGTCGAAAAATGTCAAAGTCGATTGCACATTTGATTCACATTTATATTATTACCAGCCAATATTTGCAACTCAGAATTCGTATAATTGGTACGACCAAAATAATTTTTGATATATATTCAGTATCAGGGTAATATATCATATACTCTTAACAACTTAACAACAGCGATTCAAGTCACTCCAGAATTATTCATGCGACCAAACAGAAGAGCAATCTTTCCTTATCAGGTATACATACAATAAATCGAATGCTTCACTGTTAAACAGCTTCGAAAGACAGAAAAAGAAACGGAGAGAGAATTGAACATTCATTGCCTAATAGAACAGTGCCCGCCTAAGCGATATTCACTTATTCTCCTATCTAATTTTCTATACTTTGCACCAAACATTTCTCACTCTTGCTCTCTACACATAGTAAAAACTGACGCCGTGAGAAATGAAGGCTAATTCGCGAAGCTCCGATCTCCGGACATAAGCGATCGAATAGGTGACACTTAAACGAGCACCTCTATACACGTAGAAGAGTTACCCATAACTAACGCCGCTTTTCCAAACTCGTATATTACTTACGGGTATCCCTAGTATGTCTATCAGACAGTAAATTCAACGCGCAGACACCAGCGGCTGCTATCAGTCGAAGTAGTCCTCGCTATTTTGCACGATACCGTGTTTCTTCCGACAGTCCGGGCAATACCACTTGCCCTTCGGCGGCACCATAATCCCGACGCACTCGAAGTGAAACCACTCGATGCGGCAATCCTCAGCGTCGCACGCAATCATCTCTGACACTTCGTCGTACGGACACTGGCAGTAACAGTACAGATTAACCGGACGCTCCGGTGCCGGAGGGTTGCTCACGCTCGGATGCAATTGCTGGCTGGGTTCCACCTCGGAATCACTAGAGTCGCTGCTGCTGTCCGCGACTTCCTCGGATTCGGTCGCGGAAGCAGTGGCTAGGTTCTCCTGTGGATTCTCCACCGGTCTGTACGCCATACCCTTTCCGCCGTAAGGTAATCTTGGTGGCAACGGTTTTACGATGGTAGGCACCGGGGTGAACGTCGGCGTTTCTACCTTTCTCCACTTCGACGTTGCTTGCTTCTCCGTTTCGTCGTCGCTGGAGTCGCCGTAGAACCTCTTCGGTATTCGCTTTCGTTTCGATGACCTTTTATTCTCGGCTTCCGAGCCACTGCCGCTGATCGCCTGACTCATCGCTCCTGCTGCTTGTTGAGCCTCGACGTTCGTCTTCGTCGCGTGCACATCGTTCGCGGCCGGTGTTAACGGCACGTTCGTCTGCACGACTGACGGCAATGCAGCCGGATAAGACGGGTTCTTTTGGTAAAACGCTTTAGGAATGTTTAGTTTGATAGACTCGATGGTCGGCATCGCGTTCCGCTGCTTCGACCTTTCCCCTTTCTTCCGTTTTTTCGTCTTCACTTTTTTCTTCTGCTGCATCTGCTGCTCCATCTCCGCAGCAGGTGGTACTGGATCCGGAGACGGCACCACCGTTTCCGTGTCCGTCAAACCGTTGTTCAACGGCATGGTCGATTCCGGAGCAACGTTCGCTAATATCGACAGCTGATTTCGTTTCTCGGCGAGCAACTTATTCACAAGTTGCTGCGGATGTTCATCGTAGAAGTCTTCATCTGTTTCTGTCTCTTCGGTTTCGAGATCGGACTCCTGCAACAAAAGCTGCGGCGGGCAAACTGGTTCAACGGAAACCGTCGCCGCGCCATTTTCCATTTCCGGAGGAGTCTGTTTATTCTCGTGTTCGTTGAATCCGACTTCTGGTTCTTGTGGATTCTCCTTATCTTTCTTTCGATCCTTGCGTTTCTTAGGAGACCCTTCGGAAGTGGAACTGTCCGAGTCGGAACTGCTACTAGAACTGGAAGAACTACCAGATGAAGAACTGCTGCAACTACAGTTCGTTCCACAGGAACAACTGCTCGAATCGCTGTCGCTGGACGAATCGCTAGACGATGTGCTTCCACCTTGCTTCTTCTTCTTCGGACTCTTCGCTTTCTTCTTGCTCGCATCTTCCTCAGCGGTGTTCTGCACCCCGTTTTCACCCAACGGACTCTTCTTGCTCAAGAGATCTTGGTCCCCGCTCACATTCGCCTCTTCTTTCTCGCTCAACGTAGACTGCGTTTCCTTCTCCTTATTTGTCCACACAACGCAGTAATCATGGTCAGCTAATACTATACTCCTCAGAAACGCCACGTCTGTTTCCGGTTCCATTTCGAGCTCTGATTCCTTCATTGGGAAATTATTTGTCGAATCTTTCATTTCTAAGCTGGCCGTGTACGTTTTAAAATTATCCCAGATGCCATCCATAATTTGTGCCCCTTGCTCTTTTTCTTCTTCGTTCTGTTCCACCTCTACTATACTGTCCGCGCTTGGCTCAGGAAGAACAGACTTCGACTGATCAACAGGTGACTCCGCTTTTTCTTCGGCTGGTTTAACATTCTCAGTGATTTCAGGTTCTTTCGCCTCTGGCTTCTCATCTTCAGGATCCGTATCACTCTCGGAGGACAAGTTCAAAGGTGGCAAGTCGTAAACGTCGACGACCTTTTTCACAGGTTCTTTGTTTTCTTTCGTGGAATCAAAAGCGATAACGTTGCTATCGGTTACGGCTACTTTATCTTTATCCGATGTCTGGTCATCGATCAGTGGTGGTTGACTCATTGTGTCCAACAAGTTCGCGCTGACAGGTTGTGGTTCTTTGTGAGCATTCTCGTGTTTGGTTAACAACTTCCGAGAGATAAAGTGTTCGGAACACTCGCTGCAACCGTATGGATGGTCTCCGGAATGTAGCCTCTTGTGTACTTTCAGCGCAACGGCCCGTGAGAAACTTGAGCCGCATTCCTCGCAAACGAACGCTGTGGGCGGTATACAAAAATGATATATGTGTGGCCATTTTTTCTGCAAACACTTTTTGCAGAGTACGCTCTCCGTGCCGTGCTTCCAAAATAAATGCTTCGTGATGTCCGGCTTGTTTCTGTACGCGATACCGCATCTATAGCACAAATGGTGCAGCTTATGCTTCCAAACGTGGTTCGAGAGTCGTTGCTGGTTCCCGGTCGCCTCCAAACATACGTCGCAAGCGTGATGCCTCTTTCGTAAATGTACCATTAATCTAAACGCAGATGGAAGGTTGGCCATGGGGCAGAGACAACACCTGTACTTGACGTTAATGTTCGGAGAATATATTCCAGGACACAGGTGACAAAGTAACTCACTATAACTATAAAAGGTAGATTTACACATTATACAGATTAAGTTCGTCTTTTGATGCATTTTCCGATTATGTAAATAAAGTTCCTTATGCACGGCAGAGTGAAATCTGCAATGAAAGCATTCGTATGTCCTTACGTCCGGCACGTTGTATGTACCGTTTAAGCTACTGTAAGAATCTAAATTAAAGAATTGAAATTCTAATTCGTCGAGGGACTTCTTCACTCTGCCGATGAATTGTTCCAGTTGAATAATTATGGCAGGATGCTGGGGTTGAAATTTATGTTCGGCTAACATGTGTAATCCTAGTTGTTTACCGTTCACCGCTATATGGCGTGCGTGATTACAATAAACGCAGAATGGGCTGGCTGCCTCTATGCAGCGCTTCAATAAATCTTCTATCTCTATACTATCCAAAGTGCCATCAACGTTGAGATCGATACAAGGAACGTCGTCCCCGGCCAATACAATACCATCGTTCCACTGCATTTGAGATTGTACAGCAATCTCTGTCTGTTCTTCACCCTCGTTCTTCGGTTCTTCTTCTTCTTCTTTCCCATTCACATCTATATCGATAGAATTTTCAATTTCTTTTTCTCGACTTTCGATATTTACGCTAGTTTCATGTTTATCTTCCACTGCGGTTTTCGACTCGTTCATCTCTTCGACTTCAGTTTCCTCGTGAACACTGTCTACTACGGCCAATTTATCGCTATCGGAATCAGTGTCTTCGTCGTTCACTTGATAATTATTACTATTTTCTCTGTCCCCTTTAAAAACATTCGATTGTTCCTCATCTGTTACTGAACTTTCTGCGTTATTGTTTTCTTCATGCTTCTGGCTGACACTGCTGTCTACGTTATCGCTATTAGTCGCAACAGAAAACTGGGAATTCCTATTGGTACATATTTTTATAATTAAACTTCTATCGGAAGTTTCACTGGTGCTAACCGATACCGAAGACTGAGATTCGTTAGGTACGTCGACGTTTTCTTTCTCTCCGTTCTCACATACTTCTTCTTTGGGCTGCACATCGGATACGGGCAATTCGCGTTGAGGGCTGAACAATGATCTACTCACAGGGCTCTGAGCTGGACTTTCGGATATGTGAGGATTAGAATCAATCGTCGCAGTTTCTTCTGTATTCTCTTTAGTCACATTTTTCTCTGCTCCTCCCTCTATCACAATGTTCTCCTTTTTTAAATCAACATCTTCGCTTGTATTTGAAGTTTCTGTATCAAGTTTGACTACTTCTTTCGAAACCGTTTCTGATTTAATAGATACATCCGATACATCCATTGCATTCACATCATCGTCCTTACTTATATTACTCGAATCTTCCTCTATATTATTTGTACATTTTGATACTTCCATAATAGTTTCCGATATACTATCATATGGCGCATTATGGCTGGGAGTTTCGCTTGAATTTAATTCCGAATTATTCTGACACACCTCTTTCTCCTCTTTTTCTTCGCAGGAATCTTCAACGTATTTCGATACCGCCATTATCGTCTCCGAAACCGTATCTTTAATTGCACCCTGTGTCGTTTCGTCCCTATTTATCGCCTCATCAGAAAATGAATTTTCATTCCTCTGCGTTACAGTAATTTTATTCGCAGTCCTTTTCATGTTCACTTTCTGTTGAGTCGATATACCATCCTCTACATGTTTAGGTCTACTATTTCTCACTGGCTTCCTACAAATCATCTTGCTCCCACTAGTTAATGTTTTCTCAACCATTTTGGGTGACTGCGTAGCAAGCGAAACCGTAGAATTTACCTCTTTGCTCGTGTCGACTGCCAGGCTGCATGTACTTGCATGCGATCCAGTTTGCCTACACAGTGTACATATAGACGCGGCGATGTCTTGCTTAGATCCCGGCGAACAAAAGTGGTTGTAGAAATTATCAGTTTCCGAAAAAACTTTCTCACACGTGCAACAAACTAAATAACATGATCCTTTGAAAGCACCATAGAAATCCTCGACGGAGGTGAACGACATCTCTGGAACACTATGTTTCTTCGTCAGATGATGCGAGAGCCTCTCTGCCTGGCCAAACATCCCGAGACAGAATAAGCATATATGCCGCTTGTGAATGTCCCTCATGTGTAAAAATAAATTCCAATTCTCGAAATAGGTGCCGCATGCCGCGCAGAGGTAAACCTTTCTCGTAATCTTAAAGTTAGGTGAACGCGGCACCGTGGACGAATCCGACGTACTAGGCATAGGCGCCATCGTCGAGTTGCACGTGCACGAATTTTGCTTCAACGTGGGACATGAATTTGACGATGGCTGACACTTGGAGCATTTGCTCTTCGACGATGGCCGAAGACCCAGATACTGCGCATATTCAGTTATCTTACCCCGTTTGATATCTACCCTCTTCTCCTTGTTACTCTTCGGCGAAACATTTGTATGCAACAGTTGCTGTTCTTGTATCACATTTTTCAATGCGTTCGTTTGCGTCTCTTGAGCTTGTGCCAGGATACGCTTCTTAAAACCCTTGAACACAATACTCGTTCCTGTACTGTTATTTTTGCTGGATGAATCTTTGGTTGTAATCGAATTGTATTGTAACAGCTGCTTCTCCTCCTCTATCGCATCATACGCATCAATTGACTTTAATGAATTTCCGATAGAAGAATCTGTAAGTTGCTGTTTTCCCAGAATGTTCCACATATCCATAACTTTACTTTCACCATCTTCATCTTCCATAATAGCACTACTTGCCTATAGTGGTATTACCTGTAACGCATTAAAATGACATGAAAGATAATGTCCTTCTTTGATCAGTAACTAAAATTCCAAATTAACATTTTTAAAATCCCCAAAAAATTATTTTCATAAATCACATATAAATAAAAATATGTAACAAAAATTGATAATAAGATATTGCATTGAACGTTTAAATCGATTAAAGATGGTTTATAAAAAAAAGACTACTTGCTTTTGCACCAAAATTGATTGCCATGATTGGTATACGTACAAAGCCACCTGTTACATTCGACTAATCAAGAAATTTCATTCTTTCCGTATTATTATACCAATGAAGCTCACGAGTAGATATTTCTAATTATTATTTATTGAATTTAGCCTGCTGCACAAAAATTTAGACTAAAGTAAACACTTAAAATGTCTTCGCGAGACACAGATGAAATCACAAACATGCGATACATCGCATAGATAATGAATCACAGAAAACGAAGCTTTAACTTTAAACTGCACTACGTCCGAATAATAAGCAATCAATTTAATACCTTTGACAAAGGTATTAAGAAGCTGAGCACATGGTGCAACATGCAAGGAGCCCTTTGCTGTGAGCATCAGTCCTTGGTAAGTCAACACGAAGTTCCCGAACAAATATCGTTTATCACGATGAAACTAGCGTCGAGAAAAAGTGAACGAAAGTGCGTAGGGTACTGGAATTCACTGTTCCACGAATTTCAACAACAGAATGTTGCTGTTAAGCTTTGTGTTGCATACAAGAATGATACCAGTGCAACGAGCGTACCTTTCGGCTTCCACTTCGGCCCCGGCGAATTGTTTCGAATTGTGAGGAACAGTGCACGGCTTGTGTATCGTGAGCGATCAAATTCCGACGCTCTCGAGGCGATAAAAAGTGAGGCACCCGTAACTGGATCGTCGCGATCCGCGCCGAAAAGGTTAGTAAAATGGCGTCATATCAATGAGCACGACTCCGTCCGTGCTTCCAACACATCCCCAGTGATGCCACCTTTCGTCATGTTTCACTGTATGTATGTAGTCTGCTTCTGCGGAAGAGGTTAGACCGAGATCGACAACCGAAATACGGTTCGCTGGAATCTTGTCCCGCGATGATCGTCGACGGAGCTTGAATCTTTCTTTAGGAACGTTACTTGGTCTGAGCGCGAGTGCGTTGTTCCCTGTCCCACAGCTATTTTGCAAAAACTCGAAACACGAAACGACGGCATCTCTCGCGGATGCATTTCATACAAAACCGACGTGGTGGTGCCCTGTGACGTACCCCCACTATATTCCCCACTCTCTAACCAGCGTTATAAGATTTGCGGAATTTCGACCGTAGCGCCGTCAGAATCAGAGATTTGCGAATACGTAGATGGCGAAGCGCTCCTCGGGCAACGATTCGCATTGGCTCTGCCGTCGACGAAATTACTTGTGGAATTTCTCTCCCATTATTATTCCAACGGTTTAACGATCAGAGCTAACGATTATATGGGATTATCAGTATTGCACGCGAGCCGTGAGGATTAAAGTTTCTCACGTGCATAATCATTCACCGCGGTAAAACGCAATTGTATCTGTAATCTTGTCGAAACTTATTA